>OU612045.1:112587296-112865498 GCA_914767935.1 Coremacera marginata
TTCTGTGGAACTGTTTTTGTGTGTCTATGTATTTTTGCTTTTTGACATCTTATGCATTTCTGTGACCATTCGTTAATTTGTGTGTTCATTTTTGGCCAAAAATATCTCTGTGTAATAAGTCGTCAAGAAGCTCGTGTGCCTGGGTGTGCAATCTTGTGTAATTGTTCAAAAACCTGTTTTCGTAATGTTTGTAGTATGTATGGACGTGTTTCTGTATTTGTTTGTTCGCACCAAATTTTAATGTTAAGTAGTGGAATGTGTATTTGCTTGAAATTGTAAGTATCTTTGTTTAATATTTCCTGAAGTTCTGAATCTTTTGTCTGTTCTCGGTGTAGAGTTCTGAAATTGATATCTGAGGTTGTAAAAGCCTCTATCTCAGTTCGTGAAAGTGCGTATGCTACGACGTTGTCTGTACCTTTGATGTGTCTGACGTCATTAGAAAATTGTGCAATAAATTCTAGGTGTCGTGTTTGTCTTGGGCTTCTCTCTGTCTTTGAGTGTATTGCTAATGAGTGGTTTGTGATCTGTATATATTGTGAATGTTCGTCCTTCTAAATAATGTCTAAAGTGTTTAATTGTGAGGTAAATTGCTAAAAGTTCGCGATCAAATGTACTGTATTTTGTTATCGGATGGTGATAATTTTTTAGAAAAGAAAACTAGTGGTTCTATTTGTTGTTCATGTTCTTGTTGCAAAACTGCACCGATAGCAGTGTTAGATGCATCCACAGCAATAGAAAGTTTTGCTTTGCTATTAAAATGATTAAGTAGCACTTCCTTAGTAAAACTTTCTTTTATTTTTGTGAAGATGTTTATTCTTTGTTTTAGATGCTGGTGTAACCATGTCGTAAATGTGTGTGAGTGTGTGCTAATTTTGGTATGCATCTGTGATAGTAATTTATCATCCCGATGAATTTCTGCATTTGTTTAACTGTTTCTGGTTTTGGGTAGTTAACAATACATTGAATTCTATCGGGAGATGGCTGTATGCCTTTGTTTGAAATATTGTAACCAAGAAAATGAATTGTGTTTACGCCGAAAATGCATGTGTTAGGTTTGATGTTAAGTCCATATTTGTCTAAACGTTCAAAAACTAAATTTAGATGTCTGAGATGTTCTTCTTCTGTCTCGCTTGCTACTAGTATGTCGTCAAGGTATATGAAAACGAAATCGAGTTCTTTCAACACTTCGTTTATGAAACGTTGGAATGTGTGAGCTGCGTTTCTTAATCCAAACGGCATTCACAAGAACTCAAACATTCCGAATGGTGTTGTGATTGCGGTCCTGTGTATGTCTGTAGTTGCCATAGGAATTTGATGGTATGCTCTTACTAAGTCTAATTTAGAAAAAATGTTCTTGTCGTGTAAGTTAATAGCTAAGTCGTGTATGTGTGGTAAAGAGTAGCGGTCTGGAACTGTAACGGCGTTAAGTCTTCTGTAGTCGCCACAGGGTCTCCACACGGTCGTTTGCATCTTTTTTAGGTACAAGATGTAGAGGAGAAGCTGACATGGAGTCTGATGGACGACAGATGCATGCTTTGACTAGAAAGTCGAATTCTTGCTTGGCAATTTTGTACTTGTTTGTGTCTAAACGTCTTGGTTTCGAAAAAGGTAACTGTCCCTCTGTAATTATGTGATGTTCTGTCTTGTGTTTAACTGTTTTGTTGTAGTCTGGTTCCGATGTAAGAGATGGGAAGTTTTTAAGTATATTCGTGTATTTGTTGTTAAGTGTAAATAATTTGGGTAGTATTGTGTCTGTGAATGCTGTAATTGCGTTATCTGATAATTGTGTAAGTGGATCGATTAGTTTCTTACGTTTTAAATCTATCAAGAGACCATATTTTAAGAGTAAATCCGCTCCTATGATTGGTCGTGTAATATCTGCTAGTATAAATTAAGTCGTTATCGACTGATGATCCGGCTAATAGCAATAGTGACCTGTAGAATTGAGAGGGTTTTTGGTCGCCCATATCGGTTCCAGAAAAAATTTTGTCGAACCTCTTTTTCTCACTCAAAGAGTGTCGGTCAATCAATATTCTTTTAACCCATCGTTCAAGTTTGATGAAGGAGGTTTTTGAATAAAATCAAGCACTGTTATTATGACGTCTTGAGGAAGAGCGGTTACAAGATATTCGTACTTGGTCTTGTCAGCTGAAATTCCTTTCGCTTGAAATTGTATCTCTGCATGGGCGAACCATGCGTCGGGACATGACGTCCAAAACTGAGGTAATTTCACTGCTGTCGCAAGTATTTCTTGATGCATTGGTGCATCGAATGGGTTGACAAATTCTGATTCTAAATTAATTAGAAGCGGATGATGGTCACCTTCTCCGCAATGAGGGGGTTGTGTAAGTGGGTTGAAAATGTGTAAGGGGGTAGGGGTGTGAGAGGGCTGGGTGGGGCTGTGTACCATACTCATCGTAATATTTTATGTACCTAAACAATATTGTGTACCTAGGTGTAGTGTAGTGCCTACGGAATAAAACGATCGGCTTCTTCCGACCCGATCGCTTGCCAACCGTGTATAAAGCTAAGTGTGTGCCTCGTGATAAGCTATTACAATTATTACATATATTACAATTTATAATTTTTAAAATTTTAATTTAATTTATAAAAAAAAATTTTATTGATGTTGACTGCAACGCTGGCTGTGTCGCTGGCTGCGCTGTCGACGTTTGCTGTGCTGTTGACGCTGACAATGTCGCTGACTGCGCTGTTGACTGCTCTGTTGACGTTGGCAGTGTCGCTGACTGCGCTGTTGACGTTGGCTGCGCTGTTAGCGTTGGCAGTGTTGTTGACTGCGCTGTTGACGTTGGCAATGTTGCTGACTGCGTTGTAGCGTAACAAGCTGCTGTTTTTGTTGTTGTTTTTTTATATGCGTATTTGCTGTGCAACGCAATTGTAATTTAGGCTGATGTTGTTGTTATTGTTGTCGCTGCTGCTAGTATTGTTGTTGTTAAGCAGCGACCGTGTCTACTGCTGATGTGTTGTTGTTGCTGTTGCTTATGCTGTTGTAGCTGCTGGACTTGTAGTTGCAGTTAACGTTGCTGCTAAACTGTTGTTGTTGTACACGTATTTGTTGTTGGCTGTTTTAGAGTCAATAAAATCAGGCTCAGTGTTTGACTGTTTAGAATCGATTTCTAATATTGAAGCGGCGTTGTTAATTAATTCGGGCTCTTCTGCGGACTGCCCAGAGTGAGGACGGAAGTGATCTATATGCTGTGGGTGTTCTGTAAGTTCTTGCAAAAGTAAGCTGTTCGATAGTGGTGGATCTGGATTAAAGAAATCAATTTGCTGCGATTTGTCTGGATTGGCAACTTCTTTAAGTTCCTTTAGCGGCAATGTTTTGGGAACAAATAAGGCTGGACTTTGTTCTGCAGATGCAATGGTCGAAGCAAATGGATTCAAAATTGATTGCGTAGTTATATGCACTGCCAAAGGCGGTGGTTGTACCAAAGAAGGTTGCTTTTTGCAAACGAAAGCTTGATGGTGTCGTTTGTGTTCGAATAGGTGGCGCGTTGGAGGCAGAATCGTCGTACTTGAATGGCCCGACAATGATGTTATTCAGCCGTGACCATGTCTACTGCGTGGAGGTCCGATTTTTGCAGGATCGCCAGTCTTGGTGCAAACAAATTATATTTTTTTTAAGAATTTTATCTTATACGATTTTATTTTATTTTTAATTTTCAAATAACATTTCAATTCAATTTATTTTTTCCAACTCATAAAAATATTTGAAAATTTTTGAATAATAAAATTTTCAATTCAAAGAAAACTTGATCGTAATAATAAGAATAAACAAAGTAGAATTCGTTAGAGCATAAATTTGAGACGATACAGTTTGTAAATTTATCGTGTTATTTTGTGGTGGTATTGAGTCACCACATGTATATGTCTTGATTTTGTAAGGCTAAAATACTCTCATGTATTGTAGCATAAAAATTTTTTAATGCAGATGACGACGCGTTATCTGCTGCTAGGATTGGCAGTTGTTTCATGACCCTCTTTTATCGAGTTCACTAAATGTATTGCGTCTATGAAACTTCTAAGATTTTCTGGTCTACCATCAAACTGTGGAATGAGTCTTGCAACTATATTTAAGAATTCACCACCGATTGTGACATTGTGATTGTTTTTATCTTTGGGAAATTTTCGCCCAGGCTACCAAAGTTTTCGTTTTTGTTAAAATTTTCAGTGTGCTCCTGAAAATCTGGTGTCACCTCTATATCTAGTGATACCGGAATACTAAGTTCAATTTTTTTTTAGTGTACAAATTCTCATCAAATTGTCCCTAAATTTCCAGAAAATTTTATTTGCCTCGGTTTTGTGGTCATTTGTAAGATTTGTGTAGTTAACGTTTAAAAGGCTTCGAATGCCATTAAAATTTGTCACTAATATTTTTATGTGTTTGTCCAGTGTGTCTTTAGATATAGGTCTGTTTATTTTCAGACATTTAAGAGATTTTTCGAGTTCAATTTTGTACTTATTTATTGTGTCTAAAATTTCCTCCCTATTACTCTTTGTAGCAATGTTGAAGCCAATACCCTTCTGTTTTGATATTGGTCTTGAAGCGAATTCCAGGCAATGCTGTAATTGTCCTGGGTCAATGTTAAATGCCTGATGACTCTTTCGACTTCACCTGTTAAGTTTGACTTTAAATACCACATTTTTTGTATTGGGGGTTTTGAAGTTTTATGTACCATTTCTGAAAAAATGTCATAAAATTGTTGCCATTTGAGGTAATTGCCATCGAATTTTGGAATGGAGATCTTTGGCAGCCTGCAAGATTGCTGAATGTTATCTGCTGAAGAAGTTTGCGCTCTGGATTTCGTTGACAGATTAATTATCTGATTGTGTACAAGCACTTCTGTGTCTAAATAAGTGCCGTGGTCATAGCCTCGTTCTTCTGGAGATGAGCTTAGTTCCCATATCCTGTAGTTCAATGTCTCGATTTCATTCCATAATCTTCTTAGGCGTGCTATGTAGCCTTCGTAAAATTCTTGCGATTGTTCTACCGTATCTACAATTCCATTTAAGGGACGATGCAATGACGTTATAAGCGCACGTTGGAAACGCAAGCTGCTTGCTATGCTGACTGCTGATTTAGATTCCGGCATTTTTTGCCGACAGTAAAGCTTCCGCCGGTTGCCAAGGTCTGCGTGTTACTAGCTGCAGTTGACTGGGAAGAAGCACCTGCCACTGATCCAAGCTGTTGTACTTGGATTTGAAAAATATTGATGTATTCAGTTGCTATTGCTTTGACTTTGTCGTAGTACCCTGATGCGAAGTACTCATGCTCCATTGGTACCTGGTGTAACGACCGTAAAGCTGTATCGTCTTCTTCAAATCGATTCCAGGCTCTATCAAGATTTTGAAGTCGCTCATGAAAGTATGCTACGGTCTTCTTCCTGTCTGCGCTATCTTTCTTGAAATTGGTGATGCTCTTCTATATCTCATCACCCGTAGCTTTTAATCTTTCTTTGATTTCGTCGAATGTGAACATGTCGATGTTCTCAAATTATCCAAATGTTCAAATAATTTCAGGAACTCAGGAATATTGTCCTGATCTATTGTTGTCTTCTTTAAAATCACTAAACGGCTCACGCTATTATACAACGCAATGTGGTTGATGTGTCCAAGTGATGAATGCTCAAAGTTTTATTCGCGACGAACTTTTACACTATCACGCTTATCGAAATTAAAATTTTACGCGTTTAGTAGAAATTTTCAGAAGTCTGTGCTTCCTATCTCGGGTTCACTAAATGGCTCACGCTGTGGATTCTTGCCAATATGATGTCCTTATTTATCAGAAGATTGTTGTCTTCTCTCGGGGTCACCAAATGTTGCGTTGTGGACGCTGAATTGCTTAAGTACCAAGGCTTCAACTTAGCATATGAACTAAGTTGAATTGGTGAATTGGTGAGCTGGTTTGATGACGTTACTCCCAGCTCTTGAACTGGTAGCAACGATGTTAATTGAGTTTATATGAAACGATTAGTTTTGTTTGAAGTTTTAATTGTAACTCCTTTATTAATTAACATTCGAACACTTATATAGTAACTTATTGCTAATTACAGTACAATCATAAGTTGGTTATTAGCACATTGCATACTTCAGTTTAGCGGCCGGCAATATGCTGACGTTGAATTGCGGAAATAATATTTTTATTGACATAAAATAAAAAACATGGCTTTGATCAATGACCGGCAATATAGGCTGCAGTTACTCAAAATGCAATTTACTGATTACGAAATATAAAAATTAGCCAAAACACTGAATAATGTAAACAAAACAAAAATGCTACTTGTTGAAAATTAACATGATATTTTGTTGCTTACGCAAACATCTTAAATAACTAGAACAACGAATATTATAAATAAAGCAAACTGCTAGTCGTTGAACTAAAATATATACAATAAAAAAATAAAATAACTAAAACAATGAAGACATCCGTTTGTATAAATTGTCTTCTATATCAAAAAAACTTCTTTCCACTTCAGCACAGACAAGAGCGCATACCACCTTGTTCAAAAAGAAAGGTTCATTTATTGAAAAAAATTGAAGTACAAGTTTATTCATCCGAATCAATATTGTCGCCTTCAAAGTAGTCCCCGTCGGCTGCAACGCACTTATACCAACGCTTGGTCCAGTCACGGAAACCTTTCTGGAAAACGGTTTTTCGTATGGCCTTCAGATCGTTCACCGATTTACCATTGACCTCCTCGTTGTTGGTGAAACGCGTTATTCGAAGCGGTTTTTTGACTCGATCGAACAGGAACAAATCACACGGAGACAGCTCAGGTGAATTTGCCAGCTGCTGGATGGTTATCGTGTTGTTTTTGGCCAAAAAGTCACGAATAAGATGAGCATTGTGCGAAGGTGCATTATCGTGGTGCAAAATCCATGATTTGTTTTGCCACAAGTGCGGTCTTTTTTGGCGGATTGCTTCACGTAAACGTCTCATAACGCCCAAATAATACTGTTTATTGACCGTTTGACCATCTGGCAAAAATTTATGGTGAACTACATCATTGTAGTCCATGAAAACAGTGAGCATCGCCTTCTTTTTTGACTGAAAACGACGTGGTTTCTTCGGTTTGTTTGCCTTCTTGCAAACCACTTGTTTGCCTTCTGATACGATAGAGCAGATTCACCGTAACATTCCACCAACATTTTACGCGTATTGGCGCAGTTGAAACTATTTTTCACACAAAATTTGATACAAACTCGTTGCGCAATTTTTTCTTCCATCGTAAAAATCGAAGACACGAAAAAAGTTGTAAACAAGTTGCAAACAAAACACTGTCACTTTACCAAATATCAACGAGAGACGCTGATATTTGGAGGCCTTGTATAGACACATGTGGCAACCTACTAAAAAAAAAAATTTCGAATCGGACAGTTAAGTTCGGTTCACAGTGTGAATGAACCTTTCTTTTTGAAAAAGGTGGTATTTTAAAGATGAAATATCGTTTACATCCGAATGTTCTTTTAGTTGCACATATCTCCATTTTTTCCGCTTAATCTTTCACCTCCATACTAGTAGCTTTTATTAAATACTTGATAAAAATTTCTAAATACATTCTCACCAGCATTGTCAAGTTTCTAATTGCTCGTGGTATTGATTGAAAATTACTAATTTTGTTTTTTTTTTAAATTGGAAAGCAATGTTTGAGCTTCTTCCCATTCTTTGACTTGAAGGCTTTCAAAAACACTAACGAAATATTTTTGTGCTATTAATAATCGCTAAAATCACTAAAAATTATAAGAAATTATGTTAAAATTCATAAAAATGACTCAAAATATGGCCTAAGACTATGAAAATAGATTTAAAAAACATAAATGGCCAAAAATTACAAAAAATTCCCTTAAATGTTTGGCCTCGGTACCTGGGGATTATGAACGGTGTTTTTGCATCATCAGAAAATGTCTATGCTAGAGCAGAAAAAAAGTTAACATGTCAACAAAATCCGAGCCCTGCTTATTATATTTACTTGTTATAGGTGGATCACCCACATTGTGCGTTACATTATAAACACCTTGAATGCTATATCACCACCGAGCGACGACGGGTATTCCAGTTCTTGTATAAAAACAAGAAAGCAATGGTGAATAAATTTAGGTACATTCGTGACCAAAAAGGTACATATTAATAGTTTATTCTTACTTTAGCCTAATTGTTATTTTAAACAGTCTCTAGTCTGTAAGGAAATTGTTCCAATGACTGAATAAAATGAATAAATAAATAAATAAATATTTTTTATTAGATACATTTTGAAATTTTCACACTTCTACTAGTGTAACATGATGCTTTCTTTCGTTT
This sequence comes from Coremacera marginata, assembly GCA_914767935.1. Classification (NCBI taxonomy): domain Eukaryota; kingdom Metazoa; phylum Arthropoda; class Insecta; order Diptera; family Sciomyzidae; genus Coremacera; species Coremacera marginata. The sequence continues at coordinate 112,595,617 of OU612045.1, forward strand.
GTTTCGCTGATAGTCTATGAACGTGTAGGCATGAGTGCAATAAAAAAAAATAAAGTGTGGTTATGAGTTCAAGGTGGTCGTCAACGTAAAACTAGAGGTATACCAGGGCAAGAAGGATGCACGAAAATTCTATCAACAGGTTAAGCGTCTAACCCAATGTTTCAAGCCCGGAGCATCCACTTGTAGAGACGAAAATGGAGATCTGAATACGGATACACAGTGTGTGCTTAGATTGTGGAGACAGCACTTCTCCAATTTACTTTCTGGCGACGATTCCACCAATGCCGCCTATGGAGAGCGCAGTTCAGTGTCACCAATCGACGATGACGGTGTAGAAGTATCACCACCTAGCCATGAAGAGGTTCGAGTTGCTATCCAACGACTCAAAAACAATAAAGCAGCGGGTGCTGACGGTCTGTCAGCTGAATTGTTTAAAACCGGCGGCGATGAATTGATAAGGCGCATGCATCAGCTCATCAGCAAAATATGGCTAGCAGAAAGCATGCCCGACGATTGGAACCTCAGCGTACTGTGCCCCATACTTAAGAAAGGAGACCCAACAATGTGCGCTAGTTATAGAGGTATCAGTCTTATTTCCATCGCATATAAGGTTCTCTCAAGCGTACTGTGTGAAAGATTAAAGCCAATTACAAAAACACTGATTGGACCTTATCAGTGTGGCTTTCGACCTGGTAAGTCCACCATAGACCAGATTTTCACGCTACGACAAATCCTGGAGAAAACCCACGAAAATCAAATTGACACACACCATCTCTTTGTCGATTTTAAAGCTGCGTTCTATAGCCCGAGAAGGGATTGCCTATACGCAACAATGTCTGAGTTCGGTATACCTGCAAAGTTGATTAGACTTTGTAGAATGACGTTGAGCAACACACGCAGCTCCGTCAAGGTAGGAAATGACCTCTCCGAAACCTTCAATACCGAAAGAATTTCAGGCAAGGCGATCCACTGTCATGCGATCTCTTCAACATCATCATGGAGGATATCGTACGAAAGGCCGGAGTGCATCGTAATGGCACCATTTTCTATAAAGGTGTCCAGCTCCTTGCGTACTCTGATGATATTGATATTGTTGGCAGAACCAAGAGAGATGTTACGGCTGCTTTCGCCGCTATTGAAAAGGAATCAGCCAAAGTGGCTTTGACGATAAATGAGGGTAAAACAAAGTATATGCTGTTTACAAACAAGGGAGAGCGGCGTTTAGACTCCCACGTTTCATCCGGCAGCTATAACTTTGAAGTAGTCAAGGAGTTTGTATACCTTGTCACCGCCATTAATTCCACCAACGAAATCAGCCTGGAGATAAAGCGAAGAACAATAATTGCTAATAGGTGCTACTACGGGCTCAGTAAGCAACTAAGTTCCAGAGCCCTCTCCCGATCGACAAAAGTAACACTCTACAAGACGCTCGTTCTACCTGTGCTGCTTTATGGCGCTGAGGCATGGGTAGTTTCGCAAACTGACGCAGCCGCTCTGGGGGTGCTCGAGAGAAAAGTTCTTCGCAAAATCTTCGGTACTGTTCGAGTCGGCGATGACTATCGCACCCGAATGAACCACGAGCTGTATGAGCTCTACGAAGACATTGACGTAATTCGGCATATAACTGTGCAGCGACTACGCTGGCTGGGTCTTGTCCATCGTATGAACGACGAAGCTCCAGCGAAAAAGGTGCTCGAGGCGAGGGTCGCTGGTCAACGACGACGAGGGAGACCATGCCTCCGATTGATGGACCAGGCTGAGGAAGCCCTAACCGCACTTGGTGTATCCGATTGGAGAAGGCGCGCGCAAAACAGAGGCGCCTGGCGAGAGCTGATGAGGTCGGTCGAAACCTGGACACGGGTTGTTACGGCCACCTAAGTAAGTAAGTAAGTATGAGTTCAAGGCGTTTTATGTTTACTTTGCTGGTCAGCATGTTTGAACTATGCAAATGAGTGTGTAATTTATTTGGGTTTAATTGTTGTCATGTGTTAAACAGTTGTTCTAACTGAAGGTCTTTGTGGTTGGTCTGAGTGACTGTGTAAGAACACTACAAGGGTCCCTTCCTCAGATGAGTTTTCCGTCTTTATTTTTCATGGAGATATCACATGTGGAAATTTTTAATGGAGTATTCCTGGTTGGCAAACATTTTTTTCTATTTTTTTGCATATTTTTATGGCTTGGATATTTGAGAATATCGTCCTAAAGGGTTTTTTGAAATTCGAAATACTTTAGGAGATATGGCTTTTTTTGTCCAGCAATGTTTTCGCCAAAATGTGATGTGCTTAATTTGGCTACTTTTTAAATGCAACGGTTTGAAGCAACCACCGAATTTCGTTCAACGCGTTTTTTAGTATATAATAACTTGTTTGTATATTCATTTTAAAAATAAATGAATACACATTTTAGAGCTTAGGTATTCGAATGTTGGCAGCGTTTAGTTCACTTTAAATCCAGTTATAAACCGGACGCGCGTCCGCATACAGTTTTGAAAACTACAGTTTTGATAAAAATGTTTGTTTGTGCTAAAGACAATGGATAGAAAAAGTAATAGAAATAAAAATAAAAGAAACATTGGTAGCAATCGAAAAACTCGTCTCGGCAAAAAAATGTAAAAATAATGAAAACGAAGACATAAGCATTGACAACAAAACGGAGAATTGCATTTTGGAGTTTTATACAGTTTTCTCGGTGATTGCTAATCTGGTGATATTTGCCAAATGTGAAGGAAAAATCGAGTTTAAAAGAGCATTGCCGTATGGAATTGGCTTCAAAATTGGTGTTCACACTCGTTTTTGTTTGGCAAATCATATTTGATGAATCGGCGCTTGATTTTTGGCATGAAGCTTTTAGGCATTGGCCCAAAAGGCATTAACACGTTTTGTGGCCTCATGGATATCGGCAGAGGTGTGGGTAACTCGTTATATTACACTACCCTGAATAACTTTCATACAGCTGCAAGCGCGATCTATGGATGCACTCTTTCAAAAGCCGCGAAAGAAGAAGGGTCCTAGATGGACCCGAAAAACTTTTTTTAAAATTTTAAAACGTAATGAAAATATCTTCTATCCGAATGAGACAGAATTTTAAAAGAAAGCCTTTTTTTAATTTATAAGTACTTGGAAAAAGACAATTGCATTTTTTACATACTTTTTGTTTTAAATTTTTAATAAAAAGGTTTTAAAAAGCTGTTTTAAAAATCAGTTTCATTCATATAGAAGATATTTTCGTTGCGTTTTAAAATTTAAAAAAAAAAAATGTTTATCTAGTCAACCTAGGAGCCAGTAGAATTCCCGCAGTGCGAAAAGAGGTCTTTTGCAGCAATCGTTGTAGCCAGCGCCATCTTTGTTTTTAAAAAAAAATATTTTTTTTTAAATATAAATGTACATTTTACCAAATTCGAAAACTCTTTTAACAAATTTCTTCTTATAAAAACCATCACCTCAATATCACTCTTTTTTACTCTTCTCTAAATGTATCGCAGGCCTTAAGGCCAGCAATACATGAAATCAAGGTTCATATATAAAAATTTCTCAAAAGTAAATTATTGAAGCGATTTATTTGAAAGTTTGAGGGTATATCGAGTCATGTTTTAAGAATACAAAAAAATGCTTATGACTGATAAAAGTGTATATATATATATATATTAGTTATAGTGTAAAGTGTAAAGGCAGATTTCAGAGTTGGCGTGTATCCTAGCGTCGACGTTACTCACATAAAACAACGCAAATATTATTTTTATATTTACGTTACATTCTCTTGTATATGCCAGATCCAGACTTTCGAAAAAAAGTTTTTTTTATAAAAGGCGTTAAAAAAATTTAATCGTAACATTTTTGAAAAGACAACTAAACATTTATTTTCATAAATTTTTTTTTTTGTTTTCAAGAATCAATCTCTGGCATATTTGCTGCAATATTGTCGAGTATATGTGTGAAAAATTTCGAATTAATTGGTTAAAATTTTTGTGAGTTATGATGCACGTCATTTATAAAAATGCAATTTAGAGAAAAACGTGTTCAAAGTTTTGTAGAAGAAAAATTGTAGATTTTTTTTTGTAACTTGTCAACTCCGTAACTTAATCTGCAATTCCAGTGCCATATAGCTACATTATAATTCTGCCATGTACAAACCGAAATGTATACATAGCAATAGATTAAGTAAAAAGCTAGAGAGAAAGAAGATGTATACGAAAGGAAGTGTACAAAAACTCCAGTGCGCTTCCAACCGTTCGACGGCTGTAACTTGGAAACGGCTTCGAATTTCGCTTTAAATTTTAACAAAATATTTCCAAGATGTTTTTGAAGTAATTTATCGATGTTTCAAAATTTTGACCGCCAATAATACAAATTATTCAATTTAAATACATTAGTTTAAAGAATTTATTATTATATGATAAAACGATTAACCCTTGTACGGAATGCTGTTTTCAACATTAGAAAAAAAAAATACTATCCCAAAAATTTAATGAAAGATGTTTGTTTCTTAAGGTATAATATACGTGTAACAACAAAAAAAGAGCAGCGTTTTTTTAAATTTTTTTTTAGATACAATTAGTTATTATTTTTTTTCAAATTTATACCGCTTATTGTACATAAAAAGAACTTTATAAAAATAATATTTTTTTTTGAAAATAATTTTCAGGCTTTTATATAGAAGGCGCTGAAAATGACATTAAAAAAAAAAGAAATCCAAAACGGTTCGATGGATATCGCTTTTCCCGTGTATCTGAAACAAAAAAATCAAATGTCATTTTAAAGTACCGAACACTAATTTGGCATCCCCTTACGCACGACCCCAGGGGGTTTTCTAAAATGATGGCGAAAGCTAGAGTAAAAAGTTAAGAAAAGAGATCGATTTTCGCTCGCTTTTTTGTCCATAAAAAAAAAACAAAAAATAATAGGTACTTGAATTTAGGGGAGACAAAATTACAAACAAAATGCACTAAGATTCATTGAAATTAGCCCATAGGTTTGAAGTCATCTATCGAACCGTTTTAAAAAAACTAGTTTCGAGGAAATCGTGTTTAAAGTTTTTGTTTTTCGAAATTTTGCATATATTTTTTACATTATCGGTTGATAAACTTAATATTATTTAATCTGTAATGACAGGTATCGTTTTAAAAACTTGTATGTATATTCTAGAAAGTATGAAGAATACAGTAAGCAAGCAAAACAAAAAAAATTTATTTTGTGAAATTTACACGTATATTATATCTTAAATAAAGCATTTTTTACGTTAGTTGGAAAACCAACATAATTATTTTGTTTGCTTTATTTTTATACATCGAATCCGTTTTCTGGTCCGTGGACATAATGACCGGACAGAACGGTCATAATGTCCAATTTGAGAACGCCATAAGGTCCACGGACATTGTGTCCTTTTGCTAAGTAGACATAAAGTCCATGGACATTATATCCGTTCCAAACCTTATGTACGTGGACGTTATGTCATCCCACCGTCAATTTCATATTTTTATCTCGTAGTCAACACGTTCATTTTATAACTTGAATAAATGAATTTGTAGCAATTTCATAATTTCAAGATTTTGTATATAAAGAGTGGGCTGCTTAGGTTGATTTTAAGCTTTATTTCTTCTATGATATGTAAACTTAATTTCTGTGTAAGATTAGTTGCTTACATCAAACTGTTGAGACGCTAGAGTCAGTTTAATATGTTATGAACGACAGGTATTAACTAAGCAAATTTCTATTAGGCACAAAAAAGAACTAGCTTTACCCTTAAAAATGCCGTCTCAAACGTATAGATATCTTGAAAAGTAACATTTGTACAGCTAAAAGTGATAATACATAAAAATAACATTTCTTGAAAGTCTAAATTTGGATAGACGGAAACGTGCGCATATAAAAATGAAATATGCGTAAATTTTGTTATTTGGCATCTTAGGAAAAGCCCCTCAAAGTGTAAGACATCAAAAAATAAGCTGGCAGCTCTAAAATAGTAGCGTGGTGGCAAGACCAAAAAAGAACAAATTGCGAGGGAGTCGAAAACGTGAGCGTGAACGAGTTGGCTGCAGGAGCGTGTTAACGATGAAGACGAGCAAATGAAATATTAAAATTAATTAAATCGGATGTACTTAAAAACTATTCTTACAAACTATTCTTACAAAGTACTCTTTTAAACTATTCTTATAAATTCCAATTTCTAATATTAAAAAGTGAATTAATAAAACTTATGTTAAAAAGAATAACTTAAAGTTTCTTATTGGATTAAATTTTGACTTTACAATTCAGAAGTGGGATATGAAATACAAATAGTGAAATTAAATAAGAAACTTAGTGTTTTCTTGATAGGGTGCAACTGAATGAAGTGAGACTTCCGCGAACAAGTTTAACTAGAGCACCAGTATTCAAGGACAAGCCTTCGTAATGTAACTTACTTACTTACTTAGGTGGTCGTAACAACCCGTGTCCGGGTTTCAGCCGACCTCGTCAGCTCTCGCCAGGCGCCTCTGCTTTGCGCGCGCCTTCTCCAATCGGATACACCAAGTGCGGTTAGGGCTTCCTCAGCCTAATCCATCCATCGGAGGCATGGTCTCCCTCGTCGTCGTTGACCAGCGACCCTCGCCTCGAGCACCTTTTTCGCTGGAGCTTCGTCGTTCATACGATGGACATGACCCAGCCAGCGTAGTCGCTGCACAGTTATATGCCGAACTACGTCAATGTCATCGTAGAGCTCATACAGCTCGTGGTTCATTCGGATGCGATAGTCATCGCCGACTCGAACAGGACCTAAGATTTTGCGAAGAACTTTTCTCTCGAACACCCCCAGAGCGGCTGCGTCAGTTTGCGAAACTACCCATGCCTCAGCGCCATAAAACAGCACAGCTAGAACGAGCGTCTTGTAGAGTGTTCGTTTTGTCGATCGAGAGAGGGCTCTGGAACTTAGTTGCTTACTGAGCCCGTAGTAGCACCTATTAGCAATTATTGTTCTTCGCTTTATCTCCAGGCTGATTTCGTTTTTAGTATTAATGGCGGTGCCGAAGTAAACGAACTCCTTGACTACTTCAAAGTTATAGCTGCCGGATGGAACGTGGGAGTCTAAACGCCGAGCTCTCTTGTTTGTAGACAGCATATATTTTGTTTTGCCCTCATTTATCGTCAAAGCCACTTTGGCTGATTCCTTTTCGATAGCGGCGAAAGCTGTGGTAACATCTCTCTTGGTTCTGCCGACAATATCAATATCATCAGCGTACGCAAGGAGCTGGACGCCTTTGTAGAAAATGGTGACATTACTATGCACACCGGCCTTTCGTACGATCCCTTCCATGATGATGTTAAAGAGATCGCAAGACAGTGGATCGCCTTGCCTGAAACCTCTTTCGGTATTGAAGGTTTCGGAGAGGTCATTTCCTACCTTGACGGAGCTGCGTGTGTTGCTCAACGTCATTCTGCAAAGTCTGATCAACTTTGCAGGTATACCGAACTCAGACATTGTTGCGTATAGGCAATCCCTTCTCGGGCTATCGAACGCAGCTTTAGAATCGACAAAGAGATGGTGTGTGTCAATTTGATTTTCGTGGGTTTTCTCCAGGATTTGTCGTAGCGTGAAAATCTGGTCTATGGTGGACTTACCATGTCGAAAGCCACACTGATAAGGTCCAATCAGTGTTTTTGTAATCGGCTTTAATCTTTCACACAGTACGCTTGAGAGAACCTTATATGCGATGGAAATAAGACTGATACCTCTATAACTTGCGCAGATTGTTGGGTCTCCTTTCTTAAGTATAGGGCACAGTACGCTGAGGTTCCAATCGTCGGGCATGCTTTCTTCTAGCCATATTTTGCTGATGAGCTGATGCATGCGCCTTATCAATTCATCGCCGCCGGTTTTAAACAATTCAGCTGACAGGCCGTCAGCACCCGCTGCTTTGTTGTTTTTGAGTCGTTGGATAGCAACTCGAACCTCTTCATGGCTAGGTGGTGGTACTTCCACTCCGTCATTGTTGATTGGTAGCTCTGAACTGCGCTCTCCATGGGCGGCATTGGTGGAATCGTCGCCAGATAGTAAATTGGAGAAGTGCCGTCTCCACAATCTCAGCACACACTGCGTATCCGTATTCAGATCTCCATTTTCGTCTCTACAAGTGGATGCTCCGGTCTTGAAACCTTGGGTTAGACGCTTAACCTGTTGATAGAATTTTCGTGCATCCTTCTTGCCCTGGTATACCTCTAGTTCCTCACGCTCACGCTTTTCCTGCTCTCTTTTCTTGCGTCTGAAAAGGCGCCTCTCTTCCTTCCTCTTTTCGCGGTAATTTTCTCGCACGGCTCGCGTTGCAGCTGACTACAGCGTTTTTCTATAAGCGGCGTTTTTTACTGCAGTCGCAATGCGGCACTCCTGATCATACCATTGGTTCCGAGGTTGCGGGCGCCGGAAACCAATGACTTCTTTAGCGGCAGCGCGCATGGAGTGGGATATATGCGCCCAAAGTCCGCCGGCGTCGTCGGGTCCAGCGGTTGGTTGGTTGAGCTTAACCGAGAGTTGAGCGGAGTATGCTTCGGCAGTCCGTTGTAATTGCAGCTTAGCGACATCTAGCTTTCGTTGCATTCCTGTGTGTATGTTCTTCGCATTGCATAATCGCATGCGGATCTTGGCTGCAACAAGATAATGGTCGGAGTCAATGTTGACCCCCCGAAATGTACGCACATCTAGAACACTAGAGGCATGCCTTCCGTCGATTACAACATGATCAATTTGGTTTCGCGTTTTTTGATCCGGGGACAGCCAGGAGGCCTTGTGGACGTCGAGGTGCTTAAATCTGGTGGTACTAATTTTAATGTTCCTCAAAAATCTCTCATGTTTCGCGCCGCGGCGAAGTCAATCAGTCTTAGACCGTTGTTGGTGGAGGTCTCATGAAGACTGAACTGACCGACAGTGGGGCCAAAGATGCCTTCCCTTCCGACTTTCGCATTAAAATCGCCGAGGACTATTTTTACGTCATGGACCGGAAGGTGGTCGTATACGTCCTCAAGACTAGCGTAGAAAGCGTCTTTGACGGCTTCGTCCTTTTCCTCCGTCGAGGCGTGCGCGCAAATAAGGCTGATGGAGAAAAATTTTGCCTTGATGCGGATCGTGGCCAATCTTTCGTTGACAGGTGTGAACCGGGAAACAAGGTCGCGTAGTTTCCGGCTAACAACGAATCCACATCCAAATTCGCGCCTCTCCGCATGGCAGCTGTAGTAGATATCACAGTGGGCTTGTTTAGAGCAGCCTTGCCCTTTCCATCGCATTTCCTGGATGGTGGTGATGTCAGCCTTTATCGTTTGAGGGCTTCCGCCAGTTGGATAATGGCACCTTCCCTATAAAGGGTTCGGACATTCCAGGTGCATATCCGTAAATCATTGTCCGTTTTTCGTTTGCGGTGGTCGTCAACGTAATTGGGGTTCTTATCCGAGGCTAGTTTAGTTTTCATTGGGCAGTAGTAATGTGGCGGGACCCAAACCCTGCGCACATTCCATGTTTAAGGTCTATGGAGTGACCCGCCGCTCAAATTAGCCGTCAAACTGACGGATGCCAGTTTGCCGTTGCCCAGGGAACACCACGTGGAGGTTTGAGTCGACTTGAGACGATTTCGACATGGATAATGCTGGCCTCGCCAGGTTGAGGCGGTCAGACACGTTGCCATGTGAAGGTTCGCCCCCTGTTCCCTGTTGGAGGCCGTACTATACATCGTATATAGTTCGTTTGGAACGAGTGCAGAAATCATTTTTAAGATTTGCTCTACGGCACATAAACTTTGATGAGCCTAGGCCCTCATATGATGGCAGAAGTAAACTCTTAAGTTTAAATTCTCTTTGTAGTAGAAGGACATTATTGTCATTATTATTTATTTATGATATTGTAGTGGCAACTGTGGATTGCCCAGGGTTATTAAAGTAAATTAGTTTTAATGTTCCTCAAAAATCTCTTCGTCGTTCAGATATATTTTATTTATGTAGACACTTGCCGAACGAATTATGCTGTGAACTCACCAATGAATAGAGCATTACATGAATTAAATAATTTGGCAAATAAATGTGATTTGGATTTTACAATATCTAATCTTGCTTTTAAAAATATGCTGAAAAATGTTATTTAGTTATTACTTAGTCAGTAAAGAAATTTTCATTTGACTAAAATGTGAATAAATAAATAAATAAATAAACTATTCTTACAAACTACTCTTTTTAACTATTCTTATAAATTCCAAACTCTAATATTAAAAAGTGAATTAATAAAACTCATGTTAAAAAGAATAACTTATAGTTTCTATTGGATTAAATTTTGACTTTACAAAAGTAATAGCAAAATCAGGTCAGCAACAATTTTTTTTATCTTAAGACGATTTCATATGGAATGACTCTTACTAGAGTAGTATAGTTGATAATATGTTAATTTATAAAATTGTAACTATTTCTTTGTTTTGTTACAGAGGGTTCATTAGGTAAATTGGGACCAGGAAAACGAATTGCTGAGAGAAAGGTTTACTTATTTGACAGTGTCATGGTCCTCTGCAAGCCAAATATAAAGAAACCCACAGTAGCTTCAGGAGGAGTTTCATATGATTATCGATTAAAAGAAAAATTTGTAATGCGTCGAGTTGAAATTCTCGACCGCGATGACACTGATGATTTAAAGAATTCATTTGAAATATCACCTCGAATTCAACCAACGGTTACTCTTGCAGGTAAATAAAACAAATAAATTTACTCTAAAAAAAAATAATATATAATATTATTTATCTATATATTACAACAGCAATTGTGCAAATATTGAAGTATTTCATATTATTTAAAAATACACATAAAGAATTTAAAACTGTACACAATAAACCAGGCATACATTTAAAGAAAAAAACCTTGACAGAATCTTTTGTGTACTCTATACTGACAAAAAATTTATCAACTCAACCTTGGAATTCGTCAATATGAAAAACATTGTTCGTATCGACAAATTCTTAGGTAAGTTGATAAATTTTTTGTCAGTATCGAGTCGACAAAAGGTTTCGGTCAAGGTTTTTTCTTTGAGTGTTGGCTACAAAAATTAGTTCAAAAAATCGTTTTCAAAAATAATTGGCAAAAATCTGAAAATCGTTTTAATCGCTTTATTAGGACTTAAATCAAGAGTCTTGAAGTTTATCCCATTTGAAAGGTTATTTTGTTTCAGACTTACTCGGGTTGAAAAATTTAACTTTGAATAGGACCTGTGGCACAGGCTCTAAAATTATGAGCTGAAAAGCCTGAGCGATTAAAAACTCAATATAGTTTTTTTGAAGATGAACTAAGGATTAATTTTTATTATACGACCTTTTTTAGTCGAACAAGGGAATTTTCAAACATTTATTTTCTAATACCATATAACAATAACAAGACCTTAATATTCTTACATTTAAAATAAATTTAATTTACTTAAAAGTAAACAACAATCCATCTATAATCGGCCTATCGGCCTAAATATATATATATAATTCGGCCTAAATAAGCTGAAACTTTTCTGAGTGATTGATCACACAGAAGATAAAAAAAAAATGCGATAAAATTTGTTCGACTAATATAGTTGTTAAAAAAAGTGTTTTTTTTTAACACAATAAATAACACTCGTAAATAAAGCAACATTCATTGATAAGTATAAGCAAACAAACAGAAATCCAATTTGCTTTCATATTATTTTTAGGTAGTCGTGTATTAGTAGATGACACAAAAAAAAAAAAGATCTGCAAATTTGGATAAATAAAAGATACAAAATTTGTTTTGTCATAAAGAAAACAGAAATTTCTCAAAAACTCCATGACCGATTTTTTTTCAGTCTGTTGAAGCACAAAATTTTCAAAACATATAGTAGTACCATCTCTGAAAATTTCATCCATGTTTTTACACACATTATATTGGGTCTACTTCGTAATGTGTAAGAAAATCAAAGGCGTCGGAATTTTTCCGAATATTACCTCATATGGGCAGCAACCATGTGTAGCAGAAGGGGTGGTGTTGTAGCAATAAGTAAAATATTGAAGCCACTCTTTCCCAATCTATTTTATTTAAGAAAATGTACGATCTAACATATTCATTGAATGTTCCATGGGAACGCTCAATGGTACCTAATGTCTGGTGATGGTATGCTGTTGATGTTATTTTTTCTATATTTAAAAGTTGACAGAGCTCTTGTAAAGTTTGATTTACACCCATATCTGTAATAATTTGTTTCATAGGGCCGTAAATCAAAACTAAGTTGCCAACTATTGCTTTAGCTATCGTTTGTGCTGATTTGTCTGTAACAGGAATTGTTATTAAGTATATAGTTAAATCACATGCTACAGTGACTGCGTACTCATTATTCCTATCAAATTTAATAAAAGGGCCTATAGCGTCAATTAATACTGTATCAAAAGCTTTTGTAGGTGTTGGAGTGATTGATAACTTTTCCTTCGTTTTAGGCAGCGATTTATTGAGTTGACATTGCTTACAACTTTTAATATATTTACTTATGTCCTCTGTCATATTTTTCCAATAATATGACTTTCTCAACTTTTTTAGTAGTCTTATGATACCCGGGTGGCTACCAAATACGGGATCATCATGGATTTTTTTCATTAATTCATATTTTTCTTCGTTTGTTGATATGTATTTTATTTTTGGCGTGAACGCGATTTGTATATGTTTTATTATACCGTTCCCAATATTTTTGAAATCTTCGATTCGAATCTTACTAAATATATCATCATTTAATGAAAGTAGCAAATTTTTTTATTTTTTTACTATTGGCTATTCTTCTAGCCTTGGAAAAAATTGACCTAAATCGATTTTTCCATTAATAAGAAATTCATTTGTGTAAAATTTTCTAAAATTCTTTTTCCATGTTTTAAGTAACACCTTGGTGTTCCTTTTGTTAAATTATATTTTATGCGAACTACTTTTTTTACTTCGTCAAAATTAAGTAGTTCATAAATTCTTGGTCTTTCTAACTTTCGATTATCTTGTAGATTTAATTTTTTTTCTGAGATAGTTCTCTTTTCTTTCTCTTCTGATCTAGTTGTGACTTTTAGGGTTTGATGGATGTTATGAATATGAATATGAATTTGAATATGAATATGAATATGAATATGAATATGAATATGAATATGAATATGAATATGAATGTGAATATGAATATGAATATGAATATGAATATGAATATGAATATGAATATGAATATGAATTTGAATATGAATATGAATATGAATATGAATATGAATATGAATATGAATATGAATATGAATATGAATATGAATATGAATATGAATATGAATATGAATGAATGAATGAATTCTAATATGTTTAATTTGTTCAAAATTCGTGATAACGCGTCTGCTCCGTAATTATCTTTGCCTTTTATATATTCAATTTCAAAGTCATATTCTTCTAGGTCTAGACGAATTCGTGTTAATTTTGATGAAAATAAATATGTCAAAGGTCTGTGGTCACTTTTTATCATGAACTTTGTCCCATATACATATTGTTTAAAATAATTGATTGACCAGTGGATGGCTGTTAGCTCTTGTTCTATTACCGCTTTATTACATTCGCCTTTCGTGAATGCTCTTGACGCATATGCTACTGGAAGTTGAACACCATTATATTCTTGAGATAGTATCGCTTCACATGCATTCTTACTTGCATCAGTAGTGATGCAGAATTGTTTATTAAAGTTTGGGTATTGACGAATGTGTGGTTTTAAAAGAGAATTTTTTAAATAAGTAAATGCTTTTTCGCACAAATCTGACCAAACAAATTTAACGTTTTTAGGTGTTAATTTGGATAAGTGTAATGAGTGATATGAAAAATTTGAAATAAATCTCTTATAGTTATTACAAAAAGCAATAAATCTTCTTGCGGCGTCTGCGTCTTTAGGAGTTGGGTATTTTTTTATGATCTCATACTTGCCATCATCTGGGAAAATTCTCTTATCTGTGCATTTATGCCCCAAGTACGTGACTTCATGACTAAAGAATGTGCATTTATCGGGATGCAGTTTTAAATTGTATTTCCTACAAATGTCGAATACGTCTTTTAAATTATTTAACATATGGTTTTTCTGAACAACCTATTACTACCGAGTCATCCATGTAAAGGAAGGCTTGTGCTGGGTTGAGATCTGAGAATGATATTGTCATTATTCTTTGGAAAGAATTGGGTGCTACTCTGATGCCATAAGGTAGTCTTTTGAAACGAAATGATCCTTGGTCATTTGTGACCAAGTTTCGCACTTTATTGGACATTAAACCAACCACACGAATGCGTACAGTGCGTACAGAAGAGAATATTGCGTCTGTTTCTGAGAGTGTTGCTGAAGACCGTGAAATGTCGATTCGTCGCCGTTCGCAGCAATTGGGTTTGTGTTATTCGACCACATGGAAGGTTTTACGCAAAGATCTTGGTGTAAAACCGTATAAAATACAGCTCGTGCAAGAACTGAAGCCGAACGATCTGCCACAACGTCGAATTTTCAGTGAATGGGCCCTAGAAAAGTTGGCAGAAAATCCGCTTTTTTATCGACAAATTTTGTTCAGCGATGAGGCTCATTTCTGGTTGAATGGCTACGTAAATAAGCAAAATTGCCGCATTTGGAGTGAAGAGCAACCAGAAGCCGTTCAAGAACTGGCCATGCATCCCGAAAAATGCACTGTTTGGTGTGGTTTGTACGCTGGTGGAATCATTGGACCGTATTTTTTCAAAGATGCTGTTGGACGCAACGTTACGGTGAATGGCGATCGCTATCGTTCGATGCTAACAAACTTTTTGTTGCCAAAAATGGAAGAACTGAACTTGGTTGACATGTGGTTTCAACAAGATGGCGCTACATGCCACACAGCTCGCGATTCTATGGCCATTTTGAGGGAAAACTTCGGAGAACAATGAATCTCAATAAATGGACCGGTAAGTTGGCCACCAAGATCATGCGATTTGACGCCTTTAGACTATTTTTTGTGGGGCTACGTCAAGTCTAAAGTCTACAGAAATAAGCCAGCAACTATTCCAGCTTTGGAAGACAACATTTCCGAAGAAATTCGGGCTATTCCGGCCGAAATGCTCGAAAAAGTTGCCCAAAATTGTACTTTCCGAATGGACCACCTAAGACGCAGCCGCGGTCAACATTTAAATGAAATTATCTTCAAAAAGTAAATGTCATGGACCAATCTAACGTTTCAAATAAAGAACCGATGAGATTTTGCAAATTTTATGCGTTTTTTTTAAAAAAAAAGTTATCAAGCTCTTAAAAAATCACCCTTTATTAATTTTTTATTTTCCTGTCGGTAGTCTATTACAAGACGCCAACGTTTATCTGAACATTCGGTAGTGATTTTTTCGGGACCAAAAGGATAGGGCTCTTATATTCTGACATGGAGGGTTCTATTATATCGTCTCTTTTCGACTTGTCTATTAATTTAATTTTTTTGTGAATGCGGGATTCTATAATTTTTAATATAAACTGGGTTATTATCTTTAATTCTTAATTTTTGTTTATAAAAGTTTTAAGTAGATATTTTATCAGTTTCTAAAGCAAAAATGTCTGCAAATTCGGAACACAATTTTGTTAGCGACTCTGTTGTAAAAATGGGAAAGTTTTTCGATAGTTTATTAACAATCAAATGAGTTCGTTCAGAATTTGGAGGGTATACTCTAGCAATATCATAATTAGAAAGGTTTTCAGTTTTAATATTGATGTTTTGTAAAAAATAGATGCGAAGTGGTATTTATCATCCTTACGAATGGATTTTTGCTTTTTACTATCGTGTATGCTACAAAGATTCCGTTATCTAATTCTTGGTTTGGCACTAAAACTTCTTCATATTTTCTTATTTAATTTTATTTATTTCCTCTGCTCTTGCTGGTAAGGAAATAGAATTTGGAGTTAGTCTGTCGTAAACTTGTATTGCAATAGTCTCGGGAAAGTGGTCTGTTCTCAATATTAACCAGTCTTGTTGTTTTTGAAAATCTAAGATGCAGTTATATTTTTTGAAAAAAATCTATACCCAAGATTCCATCGCACGGAAGGGGGGAATTTTGGTCGACTATTTGAAAGGAATGGCCTATTATAATTCCGTTTGTTATTAGATCTGCTTCTACTTTTCCTATAGAATGTATAATTATATCGCCTATACAACTTATTTTGGAATTAAAATTGTAATCTATTACATTTCTAGTCTGTAGCAAATTTTGTTTAAAAATTGAGACATCTGCACCTGTGTCTAACAAGAACGTATTACTGCGATTAGTTAAGGTATTTTGTATTATTTTGTAGCTGTTCAGATTGAGATTTAGGTAATAAATTAGACTTTAGGATTTTTGGGGTTTATCAATTACTCGCCCCCCGGTTGTTCCACTTGGGGGCTCAGTTGGTTTCCCTGCATGGCAGTGGCGTAGCGCACTCTCGTATTATTATACCTGTTGAAATTGTTTCGTCGTCTTGAGCCATTATATTGTTGGGTTCTAAAACTATTACTATTGCAATTGTTGCTTCTGTTATACTGATGGTAAGTTCCGCGCCCACGACCTTGGTTACGACTATAACCTCTTTGGTTGCTGCTGTGTGGTCTGCCTACAAAAGAATTGTAGTAAACTACGTTTGATTTGGTATCTGTTATATCCGTACAAGAATTTACGAATTTGGATACCGCGTCGTTCATAGTTGTGAATGATCCTGTTTCCATCACAAGCTTAACGCGCTCATTATTGCAGTTTTTTGCCATTGCTTTAACGGCAGTTTGTGTTGAATATTTGGTGGCCAAGGAATTAGTTAAACCATCACTAAGGTAATCATTTTCCAAAGCCTTCGTTAGGTCTTCGACCTCTTTGGCATATGTTGTAGCAGTCTTACCTTGCTGCTTTACGTTTAACAGTTTTGCAGACAGTACCTATACAGGATCACCTTTAACTGAAGTTTTTAATTTGGTGATTATTTTTGCAAAAGAGTTTTAGATATCGAATTCCTTGCAGTACCTTTTAATTTTGTTTTAACTAATGTTACTGCTACTGACTATCTTTATATAAGTTCTACCAATTTAAACGCGTCGAGGAAACTTTGCATATTTTCTGACTTGCCATCGAACTCTGATATGAGTCGTCTTAAGTGGTTTTTGTGTAATTTTTTGTATAAGAAATTCTGAATTTTCGGTTTGGTTTTCGTCACTGTCTGAGCTATTTTTGAAAGCGTAGTCGGATTTAACTTATATGTCTAATGTTTCGGGAATGTTTAACTCTATTTTCCGTTTTGTACATATTTTAATAAAATTTTCTTTCAATTTCCAAAATATTTTTTTTGCGCTGATTTTGTGTTCAGGTGTGAACTTTGTGGAATATATATTGCCCTATTCTGTTGATTGACAATTGTAAATTTATTGACAACTGTAAAAATGTCTTATTGTCAAATATAAACAAAATGTCATAGCATTACAAAACTGTTAGCAACATAAAAAAAATATTCATAACAAATAAATAAGCGAAACATTTTGAATGTTTTCAACCCCTTGGACCAAAAAATAGCACATAAAAGACTAGATTGTCAATGAATTTACAGTTGTCAATCAACAGAATTAGGCTATAAGTAGGCTTCTAATGCCTTTAAAGTTTTCAATTATTATTTTTAAATGTTTACCTAGAGTTTCCTGTGAAATTTGTCTATTTGTGTTAAGAAATTTAACTAATTTATCAAATTCAATTTTATGTATGTTTTTTTTTGGGTTATGCCTTCCCATTTCAGTATCTTTTTATATTTTAATGAAACTATAACTAAACATAATAACTAGGCATTCTATAAATATTTTAAAATTTTTGAATCTAATAATAATTAATTAAATATGTTTAAAATTAACGTCATTTTTCTGCTGTATCTGTTGTGGTTTTTGTATTTGGAGTTTCTTCGATTGCTGCTGCTTATATTGTGGGATACATTGTTTTCCTGTTGCTTTAAATTTGTTTCTAGTAGTTGGAATGCCATGTTATAAATAGCCATGTTATGTTTACATATTGGTTTTTGTATGATGTTGCTGGTTATTATTCTGTTGCTTTTAGTTCATGTTTAGTTCAAACATAGGTTGTTTTTCTTCATTTATTTCACTCAAGTTATATATATTTTGTTTTTGCTCTTAGTTCAGACACTGTCACGTACAATGTTTTTCTTTTTATATTTTTTTTTTTTATTATTTTTGTTTAAACCTTGCGATGTTATTTGGTATTGAAAATGCTCTTATTGTTTTCTTTTTCAAGCCCTTATTGTGAAAAATATAAAGTTTTATCATATAATTAAGTGATCAACTAGCACAATTGCTATTAACCACAAAGGAATCTGAAGTGATTCAATTCCTACGCCTTAAGTCATTTCCACATCGTTTATTACATTTGCGTTTGGTTTTCCAATGTTGGATTCTTCTTTACCCATGGTTGTTTTAAACAGTTGACGCTGTTGATTTTAATGTTTTAAATTTTTGCACATGAATGCTTGTTAGTTTTATTTTTAGTCCCCTGCACTTTTAATTGTTTTTAATCATATTTTCTGCACTTTCTGTTCATAACTTTTTTTTTTCACTTCACATTGTTTTTTTTTTCTACTAAGTATTACTTTTACTTTAATCTTTGATACATTTTTTCGTCACGGTCGCCGTGTTATGTTTATCCGCCTGAATAAAACGACAAGTGATGTTTGTGGTTGTTAAGTAAAGACTGACTTTTATTGTGGTATCAAACTTAGGCTAAAGTATGTTTTAAAAGAGAGAGAGAGAGAAGTGATGAGTGCCACATAGCATAAATCGTGGGAATTGATATAAATGCTATAATGTGGGAATAACTGTATATGCATTTAAAATCGATCAACATTTCTTGAAAGAAGTTGAAGGTCGAAGTGTGTAACGAACTTTTTCGCCTGGGTATATCTCGCCGGATAGCCAGAATTCTTACAAAACTGATTATTCAAGAAATAAAAAGAACTAATACTTATATTATCATTAAAAACGTTATTCTTTGTATTCCTATATTTTCTCTCCCAATTTTAAAATATTTATCTATGATCTATTTTAAATAAATTATTTTTTCAGTGTAAACAGTTTCTATTTAATATAATCACTTTCTCACTCTGACTGGTTTTACATTTTACACATATTTTTCCCACTAAGAATTTGTATATTTCCCACTAAGAAAGTATATTTTTTTCACTAAGAATTATTATTTATATTGTTCGCATATATATTTATACTAGCTTATACCCGGCGTATAAGCCGGCGTATAAGCTTTATCCCCTAAAAGAGGGCGTAGCTTTAGTGAAGCCATGCTTTTATAGTAAGTTCTTACCGAGTTTCATTGATGTGTGACTTATTTCGAAAGCTATACCAAAATTGGCGGCCGTGGCGTAGTGGGCAGAGTGTGTGACTCTTACGCCAGACAACCTAGGTTCGAATCCTCCATCTGACACAGAAAAATTTTTCAATTGAATTAATTTTTCTGTTCGGCCTCAGAGAGTAAAAACTGCCATGAAAAGCTTCTTGAGAACATAAGCCGTTCGGAGTCGGCGTAAAACATGTAAGTCCAGTTCTCAATCATTTGTGTGCAAACATTTCACATCACACACAACACAATTGATCATAAGAAGCTAGGTCAAAGTCCTTTCAAGGGCTGAAATGGTCATTTCGTTTTTTTTTTCGTTATACCAAAAACTTTGGGTGCGGAAAAAGTACCACGCCCCTCGTCCAACACCCATAAAATGTTACCTGTGGAACAGTATGTGTATGTAAATTAAGGTCGAATACTGAATTCCGAAGCTGCGCGACCTATAATTCCAAAACTGTTCGAAATCGAAAATTTTAGGTGTATTTTAGGTGCCTTTTACGATCGGCATCAGACTTCACAGGAATCCTCTTAAGGCTTTGGTATAAAAATTGGCTTAGCGGTTTCGGTGTATTTACGTGATATACACATATACCCACATACGTATATACATTAAGTCGCCTCACGCTCCTTAAAAAAAAAAAGTTGTTCAGTCCGATTCTTCAAAATAATCCATGGCTTATATTATGATGATCCCCAAAATATTTCGACTAAAAATATTGGCTGGTATGGTAGTTAGAAAAAAACAAACGGTCAGAAAGAAGAGTAATGAAAAAAATGTTGCATAAAAAATCTTAAATTTTTTCCGTTGGACAAAGATAATGCGGATTTTTATGGATAGTTTTAACTTTTTTCATATTATTTTCACTAAAATTCAAACGAATCTTACTATACCTATATTACTAGGTATAGGACCTATACTACTTTTGGTCAAATAAATTGTGCAATGTTAAAAATGTGTACATTTTTTTGTAATTTCATTCAATTTAGTTATTCACTTTACACTATATTTTATCATCAATAGATAATTTATTTGAGTAAAAGTAACATGGCAAAACAACAAAAAAAATTTGAATTTGAATTTTAGTGAAAATAATTCAAAAAAAAAAGTTAACAAATTAATGAAAATCTGCATTATCTCTGGTACGACTGCAAAAATTTAATATTTATTGGTGCAGATTGGAAGAACTTTTTCATTACTCTTATTTCTGACCGTTTGTTATTTTTAACTACCGCACCAGTAAATATTTTTATAAAAAACTCGATTTTCCTTGCTACCATTCCGTAGCATACTGGTTGAGGTGCGTGGCTTGTGTGCCATAGAACCCAGGTTCGAATCCCACCTGACACGGAAAGTTTTTCAATTGAATTAATTTTTCTGTTCGGCAGTCACCTCTCTGCAGACAATGGCAAACCTCAGAGAATAAAAACTGCCATGAAAAGCTTCTTGAAAACATAAGCCGTTCGAAGTCGGCATAAAACATGTAGGTCCAGTTTTCGATCATGTGTGTTCAAACATTCCACAACACGCACAACACAATTGATCATAAGAAGCTCGGTCAAAGTGCTTTCAAGGGCTGAAATTGGCCATTTCGTTTTGTTTTTTTTTTGTGGGTGGTACAAGTGGGCGTGGCAAATTTTATATATATATATTGAGTGCCACTTAGAGCACCTGCATATCAAGTGTTACTATCAAAACGTGTACAACTCAGGGATAAGCATGATTTCGAAAAAGTGGGCGTAGATATGTTGCGACAACGCCTATTTTTTAACAGTTGCCGACAGTGACCATATGAACTGAATTACCAAAGCTAAGTCTTCTATGGCAAAAGCCGTCTGATATAAAGCATTTTTACTGATTTGTGGGCGGAAAAAGTGGGTGTGACAACGTTTATATTTACATAGTGATTGCCGCTTGGACCCATAGCACTTGCATTCCAAGATTCACTATCAAAACGTGTACAACTCAGGAATAAGCATGATTTCGATAAAGTGGGCGTAGATATAGTGGGGTCATGGCCATTTTTTGTGCATTGGCCGACAGTGACCATACGAACTAAATTACCAAGTCTTAGTCTTCTACGGCAAAGGCCGTCTAATATAAAGCATTTTTAATGATTTGTGGGCGGTAAAAGTGGGCGTGACAACATTTATATTTACATAGTGACTGCCACTTGGACCCATAGAACCTGCATACCAAGATTCACTATCAAAACGTGTACAACTCAGGAATAAGCATGATTTCGATAAAGTGGGCGTAGATATAGTGCGGACATGCCCATTTATTGCGTATTGGCTGACAGTAACCATACGAACTGAATTACCAAATTTTAGTCTTCTACGGCAAAAGCCGTCTGATATAAAGCATTTTTACTGATTTGTGGGCGGTAAAAGTGGGCGTGACAGCGTTTATATTTATATAGTGACTGCCACTTGGACCAATAGAACCTGCATACCAAGATTCACTATCAAAACTTGAACATTTCAGGAATTAAAACGATTGCTAGATATAGTGTGACTACGCCCATTTTTTGTACAGTCACCGGAAGTAACCATCTGAACAAAATTACCAAATTTTAGTTTTATATGATTAAAACCGTCTGATATATTGCATTTTTTTTGGTTTGTGGGTGATAGAGCCAATTTGGGTTGTATGGGAGGGACCAAGCCCCTTTGTCCAATCAACACCAAACACACAGGAACACTTCCAGAATGTTGCTTTAGTATCCCTAAAAATTTCATAAAGTTTGGTTCGGTGGCTTTGGAGTCTATACGTGATATACACACATATCCACATACCCACATACATACATTCAATTTTTTATATATAGAATTTTCCCAATGTATAAATGTAGCTTTTGATAATTAGTATTTTTTCTATATACAGGGTGTCCCGCAATTGAGTGCAACTATTTACGGAGCTGAAAGGTTATGTCGAGCTGAGCAAAAAATCGTATGGGAAGGGGGGGGTCTATTTTCACATTGTTAGGAGCTACAGGGTTAATTAATATTTCACGACTTTGATTCACGTTATTGTTTCTAGCAGAAAAACTAACTTACATAAAGATTATTTTGATAGCTCATTTTAAAGGCAATGAAATCACCTTTTGAACGGTATGTCAACAAACCCCACCAAATTAACCCTTACCGAGCTGTGATCGTGTGAAGAAGAAATCAATCGGTTGAAATTACAAAATATCAACTTTGAGTGCAAATTTCTCAGAATTTTGCGTAATAAATGAAATTTTTTTTCTCAGCCCAATTTTGTAATTTATATAATTTTCTTTTCAATGGCATCAAAAACATAAACATTGTCTTTAAAAATAAAAAATTTGGCTGTACTAAAAAAATTATACTTATTAGAAAATAATGATAAATAATGACATTACAATTAGTTATGCAGTAGATAGATAATATCATTAGCTGCATTCCCGTGGTCGTTGATCTAGAGCGTGGCTCTATTTTATTCGCAATGCAAAAACAAATATTAGAACCAGCTCTTTTCCTGGCTGTATTTCTGATCTTAAAATGCTGCCAAGTTTAAAGCACTTTTTTCAAAACGAACATAGTTGGCAAATCTGAATTACTCTTTTTCAAGTTTTTGTCTCACTGCTTGCGTTCCTATTTTGGCACTTCATCGCCAGTGATGCCAAATTGTAATAAAATTTAACTAAAACTGTTCCACTGAGATTTGATCTGATTCATTACCACGGGAATGCAGCTATTATTTTCTAATAAGTATAATTTTTTAGTACAGCCAACTTTTTATTTTTTAAGATATGTTTTTGTTTTTGGTGTCATTGAAAAGAAAATTTAATAAATTACAAAATTGATCCAAAATAAAAATTATTTTTTACGCGAAATTCTGAGAAATTTGCACTAAAAATTGAAATTTGGTAGTTTCAATCGATTGATTTCATGTTCACACGACCACAGCTCATGTAAGTAGTTAGTTAGTTTTTCTCCTAGAAACAATAACGTGGATCAAAGTCGTGAAATATTAATTAACCCTGTAGCTCCTAAGAATGTGAAAATAGACCCCCCCTCCAATACGATTTTTTGCTCAGCTCGACATAAGCTTTCTCCTCCTTAAATAGTTGTGACACCCTGTATATATAAATAACTCAGTGTAAAGTTTTTCTACTTAAAAATAGATACTTTCTCACTTTCACTTATTCTCCGGTGGCCTCCTGATTTGTCCGGGGTTTTTTCGCGTTCCGTGTTTTTCCTGCTGAGCTTCCGCGCGCTCTGACTTGACAATTTTACAGGGAATTTGGGTGGATAGGTGTGAAAAGGGAAACTACGTAAGTGCTAGTAGTAATGTTGGACTATCGCCTGAAAAGGCCTGTATACAATTGTTTTCTTTATATATATATATATAGATGGCTTACCGTCTGAAAAGGCTTGAAAGCAAGCTAATTACTTTATGCTCGTTGTTGTAGTACTTTTGGTCGCTGTTGTTGTTGTATTTACGCTAGCTGTTGTTGTATTAATGCTCGCTGTTGTTCTATTTACCCTTGCTGATGTTGTTGTATTTGTTTGCCTTTTCAAGTGTTACTGTGAGGCAAATTCAAGTGTTACTGTGGGACAAAACTTATTTAAATTTTGATTCCTTATAAGTGTTATGTTCCAAATCATTTGCTGACGTAATTCAATACTTTCGACTCCTCGCCTTCAGTATAGCATCAGAAGCGGTGAATTGTTACCTGAGAATTATTCCAATGTATCCCTTGGACACTGTTCTGAAGAACGAAGGAAAAATATTCCGAGAAATCAGCCACTACTTGGACGTCGACACAATAGTGGCATCTTTTCAAGCTTGTCGAAAAAATTCCTCTTGTTGCTAAGTGATAAAATGATGGGGCGAAAGTTGTTCTAGTTTTTCCAGAAGCACCTCTACAAATTGATCAGTCGGTTTCACGATGGTTTCCAGAGAACAGCGATCGACATTTAGCCACTGATGAAATGTGATGTCCTCAATGTCGTCCGATTCAAACTTGAGATATCCGAACATTCAGTGCACGTCTTTGCGTTACAAGAATCTGTTGGAGATGTGCATTTAATGATACGTAAAAAATCTTTACGTATCATTTATTTTTGCATATATTCCATGGGCAATAAGGTTGCTCCGGTCAACATCAAATTAAAGTTTTTGTGAATGCAGTACACACATACTGTGTGTGTACCTTCAGCACCAGCAAGTATTCATTGTTTTGGCCGAAGTTCTGCAAACTTGGATAATCCGATTTTAACGTCCGGTAATCGTTGTCCAAAGAGTTGGTAAATTTCATTCAGATTTTCTTGAACGACTCTTTTATGCCTGCGCTCTAGTTTTCCGTTGACAGGTACACTCACAAAATCCTTCATTCCAGGCATTTCTCTCGTAATTTCAGGATCGAGATAGAAGTTGACCACTTGATTCACGGTTTCTTCAGGAGTCCCATACCTTGGCTTTGGTTTTGGTGAACGCAGTATGCCTTGCTCTGCAACCAATTCTTTGGTTTTGATGGCAAGATGTTTTGAAACGTCGAATTCTTTCGTAATTTTACAAGTGCTCCATGAAGATGGCAAGATAGGCAAAATGGTAATTTTGTTTTTGTTCGAAACACACGACTGAAATTTATGTTTCAATTGAGCGATAATCTCTTCTCCAGCCGTTCATTTTTCGTTTTTTGAAGAAAATCTGTTAAAGTTATATTGAGTTTGTAAATACAAATAATTTTGTTATTATTTTGTTCATATTTAAAAAAGGTACCAATTACTTTACCTTTCATCTCATCAGACGTTTCAATGTTCAAAATTTTTTCGAATGATGATTCCAGGACCGTTACAATTTCATCCAGTTTTGTAATTCTGTATGATTCATTCGTCAACGGTTTTTTTCTCGATGTTTCCAATTTTGAACACTGTCAAAATTTGTTTGTTCTATTAACATCTGATGCGGCGTGCAGTAACCAGCCGATCCTTGATAAGATCTTTCGTAAATGGAAAAATCTGGAGCCCTACTCTGTATTTCGATGTGCCAATTAATGCGATGGGAAAATGAAATGCGAAGCGTACGCAGGTTCGTACAATGAAGTCAATTTTGCGAATTTTTTTTTTTTGCTGGATCGCAATAGAGAGTAGGGCCCCTAAAATTTGCAGAGAGATTGCCTGACAATTATCCATATTACTTCTAATTATGATGATTGAAGGTTCTGTTGATGGTCCATAAATTTGTTTTAATTGGATTTTTGTAACGTCCAAGTGGGTCGCAACAAGTTGTTTGTTTTTGTCGAAAAAATATAAGGAATTGCCTTCCATGATTCAAACATATTGCTTCTAACTTTTGATCACATTTACTTCGACGTTTAACAAGATAAAGTTGCCTTTCCGTGAAAACGCTGGCAGGTGTAAGCTTTCCATCAGCAGTATTTTTTAGTGAACAACTTGAAAGCACACCTTTTTCATTTAAGATCTTCTTTGGAAGTGATTTTATGAAAGCTACCGAGTGAGCCTTTAAGCTAACATCTAAAACCGAACGAAGACGTTTCATGACACTGGTTTTGAGGGTTTAGGGGAGGTGCATATTTGAACATACATATGCATATTTGTCAACAGTACTAATTGAGAGTCAGCATTTTTGTTGCAACAAAAACAGCTAGTCAATTTTACAGAGAAACACAATGTCATTATTCACAACATTGTTGTTCAAAATAAGCCAATGGCTTAATAAATTGATTGATGTGACCTGAGTTATTCTGCTTGTAACCTCAGCAAATAACCAGCGCACCGATGGAGGTCCTTTTAGCGATCCACCCATCCCATTTTTTCTACCATCCCTTAATGGAGAGGATGGGCCTGAAAATGCATTTTTTATGCACGCACTTTCCTATTGTGTCTTGATAAGCGGTCAAAGATGTTTGTAGTTGTTGTTGCTACTGTAAAAGTAATGCGAGTTAAGCTAAGCTAGGCGATGTGAAGGTGTATGTTGTTGATGTTGATACGGTGATTTTGAATTATTTCAGAAAAAAAAAAACAAAAAAAACAAAAACTTTTAAATCGCATATAATACCAACTTATTAAAGTTAAATAAACAACAGATAGAAGCTGATTATTTGTTGAAATCAAATTCAAGTTTCATAAAGCTTTATTTAAATGCTTATTAAATCGAATAGGGTGTAAAAACATGGATGAAATTCAGAGAAGGTACTTCTATATGTTTTGAAAATTTTGAGCATAAAATCGGTCATGGAGTTTTTGAGAAATTGATGTTTTCATAAAAAAGTAAATTTTTTTATCATATTTATAACGTTTAGAATTCATTTATCCAGATTTACAGTTTTTTTGTCATCTACTAATACACAACTACCTAAAAATAAAATGAAAGCAAATTTAATTTCTGTGTTTTTGTTTATATTCATCAATTAATGTTGTTGCTTTATTTACGAGCTTTTATGAACACTATTAATAAATTTTTTTGTAAACAATAATATTGGTCGAAAAAAGTTATCGCATTTTTTCCTTTTATGAGATGGCCCAATGATAGGCCTATTATAGATGGAATGACGCATAGGGTACTTCTTTTTTTAACAGGATCTGAAAATTACTTAAAAAATTGATTTTTTTAAGTTGATTGCGTTGAAAATTTATTTAAGGCAATACATTTAGAGCCATCCCAGAATCGAAATTTTTTCATTTTAAATGACTATACACAATCTCAAAAATATTTAAACAACATTTTATAAAGATATCTTGAATATTAAAAAAGTTATAAGCTTGAAAAGAGATCCGCGCGAGAGTTCGATATAATATAAAAATCAAGTTACTACAGCTGCTATTTTATTATATCATTTATTTTATCTGCTCAAACCGGTGTATTTTAGAAGGGCAACATTCCAAAGAATGTTAACAATAATTCTTTTGTATGTATATAAAGTGATTTAATTGTGTTTTGAACACTACCGTCTTCGTATTATTTGTTTCGAATAACTTTAAAGTCGTTTTTCTCAAAACTACGTTTTTCAAAACTGCGGGCAACCTAACTCAAAAACTACTTGGCCGATCCCTACATTATTTGGAAGGTCATTTTTTAATAAGATTTTGACCAATCTGAATGAAACTTATTTTTAAAATAGCCTTTTTTTAAAACCGTTTTATTCAAAACCTAAAACAAAAATAAGTAAAAAACGCACATTTTTTTCCATAGTATGTATAAATTTTTATAATTTATTTATTTAATTTTTAAGACTTTTTTAAAATTATGTCTCATTCAGATAGAAGACATTATCATCGCGTCTTAAAATTTAAAAATTTTTTTGTCGGGTCAACCTAGGAGCCAGCAGAATGCCCGCAGTGCGAAAAGAGGTCTTTTACAGCAATTGTTGTAGCCAGCGCCATCTTTGTTTTTGAAAAAAAAAATTTTTTTTTTAACATAAATGTATATTTTAACAAAT
Organism: Coremacera marginata; assembly: GCA_914767935.1. Taxonomy (NCBI): domain Eukaryota; kingdom Metazoa; phylum Arthropoda; class Insecta; order Diptera; family Sciomyzidae; genus Coremacera; species Coremacera marginata. Next base: position 112,623,398 of record OU612045.1, read on the forward strand.
TTAATAATTTTAAACTCAAAACAAATTTCTTCTAATAAATGCCGTCACCTCAGTATCACTCTTTTTTACTCTCCTCTACATATATTGCCGGCCTTAATTGATTCATTAACTTTTTAATTTTATTACACCGTGGGACCGTCATAAGCAAACGGTAACTGCAGCCCAGTAGAGGGCCGGCTCTGATTACAGACCGGATAGCCCTGGTGCTCGATTACGTTCTGAAAAAAATTGATTTAATACTTTTAAGGTTAGAAACTACTTTGAACGTGTATCGAAATTTGACCTTAAGGAGTTTTTTGGATCAAGGGTGTCCCAAAAAATTAAAAAAAATCTTAATTTTTTAGACTTGAGTTCTTTAAGGTCACGTTTTATTGAAAAATGTCCCTCAGTGGCGGTGGCGCAGTGGGTAGAGTGCGTGGCCTATATGACAGAGAACCCTGGCTGGATTCCCACCTGAGACAGAAAGTTTTTCAATCGAACTAGTTTTTCTGTTCGACCGTCACCTCTCTGCAAACAATGGCAAACCTCAGAGAGTAAAAACTGCCATGAAAAGCTTCTTGAGAACATAAGTCGTTCGGAGTCGGCATAAAACATGTAGGTCCAGTTCTCGATCATTTGTGTGCAAACATTTCACAACATATACAACACAATTGACCATAAGAAGCTCGATCAAAGTGCTTTTAAGCGCTGAAATGGCCATTTCATTTTTTTTTTTTATATTATTGAGCGATTTTAGAAAAGACACGTTTTACTCGTGAAAATGTGATCTTTTTAAATAATAAAATAAATTTAAGGGGTTCCTAACAAAATAGTGTTTAAAAACATCACCAAAGTCAAAAAAATTGTAAAAAAAACCAAAAAAAAAAAAATAGTTTACCTATCAAATACTACAATATAGAAAATAAAACGTGTTAGGTCATGTTTGACATGTTTAAAGTCCTAAATTTCTTCTTTTCAAAAGAAAATTAAAATCATTGGATATTTGACGAATTTATGGGTGTATAAGTGAGCGCATGTGCTAAAAAATCGGTTTTTTACCTTTATTCTATTTCTTTATTCGATATGCACAAAAAACTCTAGTATGCCACAAAAATCTATTTAACTATACCTACAACCTACGCTATGTCCCATCCCAGAAGTTTTGTTTTAATTTTATTTTTTTGTCACAGTGTGTTATTCATTTGCGTATGCTACCTTTTGAGTCTTGTACCTAAGCAACACTAAGCATCTTGAGAGTCCCATTCGAAAATTTTACATTTTCTAGCATATACGTACTCACGACGTGTTGGTGTCCGTGTTGTGTTGTTTGCAGTGGAAAAAGAAAAGTGGGATTAAACAAGTGATGGTAAATATCGAATAAAAAATGTCAAGTTATTCGATAGTTTAAAACTATTCATTTATTCGATAGTTATAAGTGAATCACTCTTAGAAAGTGTTTAGTTACTATGAAAAAAGCTATTGGAAATATCGAATATCGAATTGATTCACTCATAAATTTTCGATTAGTCCTATCATTACACAAAATACAATTCTAATATAAATAACTGCTTATGAGTTTTCACTTAAATATGCCCCAGGGCTTAAAAGATCAACAGCGTAAAAGTTTTTTTTTACGAGAAATAGAAATATCCGCTGCAGTATATGCGAAAAAGCAGGCAATACATCCAATTTGAACGAACACTTGCGGCGAAAAAACCCACCTTATTTAAAGGACACGGAAAATATAAAACTTAAATTTAATTCTAGACGGAATTCGGTCGATCGAGCAGCAGCAAAAGGATCCAATTGTCTTTCAGCGCCAACAAAAGTCTCCAGTTGACCGAGCAGCAGTACAAGCAGGAATTTATTATTCAGTACCAACAAGGAGAAAGTTACTTTTCAGTAGCGTTTGATTTTGGAAGACTGTCGTAGTCGATAGTCAGCTATTGCTATCTGCTGCTTAAAATTTAACAGTCGAAGCAACAGTTCACGACGAGCTGTCGCGTAAAATTCATAAGTCGAAGCAACAGTTCAAGAAAGGCTGTCGCAGTCTTTCGTCGACTGTTGCTGTAGAAGTTGCTGTCGCAGTCAATTTAGTAATTTTTGCTCAGGGCAGTTAGTCGTAAAGTGGAATTTTATCGTTGAAAACTTTGGATTTATTTGTGTAAAAATGGCAGAAAAAGATAGTAGTATGTTACAGCATTAAAAAAAAAAAAATGAGTAGCAGTGTTACCATAAAAAACATTTTTCATATCGTAAATTTTGCAATCAGCTCACCGGATTTGTGATACTCTGAAAAACAACAACATTAATTTTCTTTTGAGAAAATTAACGAAAATTTTTGTTGTTTTTGGCCAGCAAAAAGAAAGGTTCATTCACACTGTGAACCGGACTTAACTGTCCGATTCGAAAATTTTTTTAGTAGTTTGTCACATGTGTCATGACAAGGTTGCCAAATATCAGCGTCTCTCATTGACATTTGGTAAAGTGTTTTGTTTACAACAATTTTTTTCGTGTCTTCGGTTTTTACGATGGAAGAAAAAAATTGAGCCTGATTCACTCGCCTGATGCCTGGTTTACGTGTCATACTCGTAAACAAATGTCTCATCACCAGTAATGATGGATTTGATGAATGATTCGTCGTTTTCGACTGTTTCCAGCATGTCTTTCGCGATAGCAACTAGGTCTCTTTAGGGGGACAAGTTTGTTCATAGGAGGTGCACTTAGGCTCGCCTTTGTGTGTAAAGCTTCTGACCGCCATTCACTTGGGAGTGGCCAGAAGTGATTCCTTTTCCCTGAATGAATAAAGCAGCTCACAACCTCCGGCCCTTATGGCCAGGTGTTCCCTGGGTAGCCTACGGACATTCGTTCGGAAGCGAGCTAACGTGAGAAGGCTGAACGCACTTAACCGTTAAAGGTCGATAGGATCTGTTATATTCCCGCTTTGGACTTATCACCATCGCGCGAGCTAACATTGTTTCCAATGTAATACAATGTTGAACGATCGGCTACAGCAAGTGTTTGTTATTCTTAGCAATCCCACAGCCGGCTGATCTGCAAACTCAGCATCTTTTGGTACGTGACTTCCTCACGATATGAATACCCATAGTTATAAACATACGAATACACATATTTATGAGCACATGAAACATATATTCTTTTTAGCATATAAGCACATGAAACACATATTCTTTTTAGCATATTTTAGCAAAGCATAGCTTTGAGATAGATTGCTTGATTCATTCTAATTCTTACTCTGGAGACATACATTTCAATTAATAAATAATTTATAATAAGTAAAAAATATCTTGAAAAGTGTTTTTATTAATTTTTATTTAAAAGGCATATCCTTAAAAGATAAAGAGAAAAACATCAAAGATTTTAACTGGAGGCCCCTGCAGCGAACATCAAATCAACGTTTGTTTACTGAGATCAACAAAATCTGCTGCAAACACCAAATCAACGTCAACTTTCACTGAGATCAACCAAAGTATTCTACAAGAAGAAGCGGTATAATAGTTTAAGTTATATATATTAAATTAGTGATAAGTGACAAAGTGATTATTAATATAAAACAGTTTGTTAAAAGCTTCATGAATAGACGATTAATTTTTGACAGTAATAGAGACTTAAGTAACGACATGTCTATCGGACCTGAAGAGGTAACACGGTTAATTACCGTTGAATCGGAAAGAATTAGGGCACAATTTGAACGGGAGATAGCTCCCCTTAGATACTTACAACAACACAGCGTTCCTACAAGAACTGCTGTAACGGTAGATCCCACCGATACTGGAATCATGAAACTTGTTGAAGCCTTGCCCAATTTTGAGGGAAAAATAAATGAATACGCTACTTGGCGTAAAAGAGCCATAACGGCAATAAACACATTTTCAAATGCATACAACTCACTAGCTAAGCAAGCCTATTTCACTGCGTTGGGTTTAATTCACGGGAAAGTAATAGGGCATGCAGAAGCTGTTTTGTCAAGTCATGCGACAGTGCTAAACTTTGAAGCTATTATAGAAAGATTGGACTTGACATATCAAGATAAACGTTCCAAGAGAACACTTATGCTAGAATTAGGTGCCGTAAAAATGGGTAACCTAAGTCCCAGGGATTTTTATGATAAAATTAGTGTTTTACTTACACTAGTTACAAATAAAAATGTGATGACCCATGGTACAGACACAACTACAACTAGGGAAATGAATGAAGAGGCTAGGCAGGAAGCTTTAAAGGTATTTGTAAATGGCTTACCCCATGTTTTAAGCAATTTGCTAACGGGTATGAGCCCTTCTAATCTAGAAACGGCTGTAGTTTATGCTGAAGAATTATTACTAGATAAACCTTATCTTTCTCAGCTTAAACCTTTATATCGAAACATAGAAGCACCACCCAGAAATAATATTTCTAATAATTACTTCAAGAATGGAAATCGCCATTTTAATAACGGCCATTATAATATGAATCCACAACCACAACACAACTTTTAAAAACCATACGATAATAATATTTGGAAAGACGGAAACCCCTTTTACAATCCAAGACAGCAAACTGCTGCACCACATAATTCTTTTACTGGCCCTGAGCCAATGGACACTCTAAGCGGACTCTCTCGCCAATCAAATAATAAACCTGATAATCCATTTAAGCAAGAACCGAATACAACCCAAAGAAATTTTTTTAAAAGAGGGAACAATTTTTCTGGGCACTTTCCTCAAAATAAAAATCAGAGAATTAATAATTTAGAACAAATTAGTTTTGATGAGGAAGCTCCAATTGTACAAGAAAGTCTTAATTTTTTAGCATAAGACCAGATGTTCCGTATATCAATAAAACTGATCTAAGGACAAACAAAATTTTAAAAATTTTAATAGATACGGGAGCATCTGGGAATTATGTGAAACACAATGTATTTGGAAATCAAAGAAAGCTTGAAACGCCATACTACTTAAACTCAATTCATGGTAAAAGCTTTATAAATACTTATCAAAAAGTTAATTTATTAAAAACCATGGCTGACTTTCATGAACTTGATGTATTAAACAATTTTGACGCTATTATTGGGATGTCATTGCTACATCAGATAGGCGGTAAAGCTGATTTACGAAATAAAAAATTGAGTCATAGACATGGTGAAGAGGATTTGTTTTTTGAACATGTTCAAACGATTAATTCTGGAACAGAAAATTCTAAAATCAATAATATATTGAATAATTTTAATAAAGTTGGTCCATCTGTATCAAATATAACTTTAAAAAAACTGGAGCAAATTATAGAAAGGTATCAAGGAGCCTTCACGAAGGATAAGAATTATCTTCCTTATAACACGAATATAAAATTTAAACTTAAGACCTTTAATACCGATCCAGTGTGGGTTAAACCTCACACGTTGCCTCAAAGTGTTGCTGAATTTGTCAACACGGAAATTAAAACATTATTGGAAAATAATGTGATTCGTCCCTCATATAGTCCTTATAATACACCAGCCTGGGTGGTTGGAAAGAAAGGTCCGGACGGTGAGACAAACGGCAAGTACCGAATGGTATTTGATTTTAAAAAGCTTAACAGTTTCACGGCAGATAAATACCCAATTCCCGAGGCGTCGGTTTTTCTGTCAAACTTGGGTAAAGCCAAGTATTTTTCAACCATAGATCTACAATCAGGTTTTCATCAAATCCTGGTAGACGAGAAAGATATTCACAAAACTGCATTTTCCATCAATAACGGAAAATACGAGTTTTTGCGAATGCCTTTCGGCTTTAAAAATGCTCCATCTGTGTTTCAGAGAGCGATTGACGACATTCTTCGTCCATATATAGGGAAATTTGCTCACGTTTATATTGATGATGTTCTAATTTATTCCAACTCCGAAGAAGAACATTTGTCTCACATTGACAAATTATATAAATATATAACAATTATAAAAGCTTTAACTGAGGCAAATATGAAAATTTCAATTGAGAAAAGTAAATATTTTCAATTGGAAGTAGAGTTTTTGGGTTATATTGTGTCTCAAAATTGTCTGAAGATGGATCCAAAAAAATTAGAAAAAATTGAATTGTACTCAGAACCTACCACTTTGCGTCAGCTTAGATCCTTTGTAGGATTATCAGGGTACTACCGAAAATTTGTGAAAGACTATAGTCGAATTGCAAAACCTATGACAGCTTATCTGCAAGGTGAGAACGGTAGAGCTTCGCAATACAGAAGCAAGAATATTAAATTGAAATTTAATGATAGCGCAAAAAATTCATTTGAAACAATTAAGAAGAGTTTAAAAGAAGCAATGACGTTATTTCAACCGGATTATTCCAAAACATTTGTTTTAACAACCGATGCCAGTAACAATGCCATAGGCGCTGTTTTGAGCCAAGAAGGTAATCCTATAACTTTTATTTCACGTTCATTGTCAAAAACCGAGGAGAACTATGCCACAAATGAAAAGGAAATGTTGGCTATAGTTTGGGCTCTTAAAAATTTAAAAAATTATTTGTATGGCGTACAAAATATTGTTATTTATACAGATCACCAACCACTTTCGTTGTCTATGTCAGACAAAAACCCCAATGTAAAAATGCGCAGGTGGCGTGCCCTCATAGAGGAGTTTGCTCCTGATATAAGATATAAGCCCGGTAAAGAAAATGTAGTGGCAGATGCGCTGTCACGCACAAATTTGAATTCATTAACAGTCCATAGTTCAGATAGCTCACCAAATATAGAAGTAATAAAAAAGGTTACAACCCCAGTAAATTCATTTAAGTTGCAATATATCATCAAAGAAAATGAAACAAATGAATTAATTTCGTCGGAAACCTTTTCAGGGCATTGGAGGCATAAGATAAAAGTTAAAGACTCAAATTTTCTTCTCAATGAAATTAAAAGAACACTTATAAAACCAACAGCTGTAATACACTGCACTGAAGAATTATTGTTTAAAATTAAAAACGATTTAGTAACAGTATTTCCAAACAATAAGTTCCTACACTCAATTGTATTGCTTCGTGATGTTACTGACGAGACGGAACAAGCTTTTAAAATACGCGAAGCTCATGAAAGAGCACACCGACAAGCATTAGAAGTGGTAAAACAACTTCAAGAGAAGGTGTGGTGGCCAAATATGGTTAAAAATGTAACTTCATTCACCAAACTCTGCGAACTATGTAAATTAGAGAAATATGAAAGGCACCCTAGCAAACAGTTAATAGGCGAGGCGCCTATACCTAAAGAGGAGGGGGAAATTATTCACGCCGACATTTTTCATGCCGACAAGACTAAATGGCTTATGGTTATAGATGTTTTTTCTAAATATTTAGTAGCAGTGCAAATTAATGACCTATCTGAAGCAAGAAATAGGTTACTCGAATCCTTGAATTTATTTCCAAAAGCGAAAATATTAGTTACAGACAATGAGAAGTCATTCGTAACAGAACTTCTTAGAACACCATTAAGAGCCATGGGTATAACACACAAATTAACACCAATACAGCATAGCGTAACTAATGGACAAGTAGAAAGGGTAAATTCTACAATTTTAGAGTTAATTAGGATAGGTAGATTAGAAAACAGACATTTAGATATAAGTATACTTATGGCACAAGCCATAAAGAAGTACAATGATACAATTCATTCCGTAAGTGGCTTTAAACCAAATGACGTATTCCACAACATAATTTTTTATAGAGATAAAGTTGAAAACAACTTAAAATTAAAACAGAAACAAATGCTTGAGTATTTAAACAAAGGAAAACAGGAGAAGAACTATTCGACGGGAGATATAATATATGTAAGGGAGAACCGTAGAAACAAACTAAACCCAAGATTTACGAAGAAAATAGTACAAACTAACAACCGACAGACTGTAATAGACATGAAAGGAAAAGTAATTCATACGAAATTTGAAACAGTATACGAAATTAGAGAAATTACAGTTTCATTTCTTTTCAGAAATGTTGATTTATCTACTATTCTTAGTAACTCCTTCACTAGGAGAAATCTTTGATTATTCAAGGGAGCAGTATTTACTACTCGGAGATGGTGAAGCCGCCATATGGAAAGAACAGAGCGAATTGTATCACCTCATTAATTTAACGTATTATTATGAAATTATTCAGTATACAAACGACCACTTACCACCAAACCTCTCCAGAGCAGATTTGTTAATATTAAGAGATGACCTTACGTCAATGAAATATCATGTTAAACAATTATCTTTAGACCAGACTATTTTCGAGACAAGGATAGACAAGGGTGCAAAAATACTTACTGATTGGTTTAGGGGAATAAGTTCCATTAAGATAAAAAACCTAAACAGAACTAAAAGAGGAATTGATGAAATAGGCACCATATGGAAATGGATCGCCGGAACTCCTGATCACAACGATCAGATAAGAATTGAAACAAAATTAAACGAGTTAGTTTACCAGAACAATAAACAACGGACAGTTAATTCTCAACTATTTCACATGATTAAAAACTTACAGGAAAAGATACTTACTTTAGAAGGACAGGACAAATTAAAATTTATTCAACAAAGAAACAAGTTACTTAATCAAGAAATAAACAATGTAATACTTACTTTAAATTTAGGAAAAATTGGATTGTTAAACACCATGATTTTAAATGTAAAAGAAATTACTGAATTAAGCAATTTAGAAATAAAACGCATTTCAATGAATGATGTATTGCAAATATCTGAATTTAAAATTGTTCAAAACAATCAAATAATTGTTATTTATATAAAATTCCCACTAATTTCTGAAATATGTAATAAATATATTGTAAAGGCCCTCAGCCTAGATAGTAAAAAAATAAACATTACAGATCAATTAATTAAATGTAAAGACGGGGAATATTTTGATCCTGAATTTTGTTATAATACCCCAGCTACGTCATTTTGTAAAATTTCAAAGAAACATCATAATAATTGTATTACAGATATTTAAAACAAACGAACTGCTAATTGTACGAAATATTCAGAAGAAAATTTAAATTTACAACTTTTAAGGGACGGACTCATCCTTATCTCGGGTATTCATACAGTTGAAGGAATCGAGCTGAATGGAACATATTTGATAAATTTTGAAAATAAAATTACTATTGATAACAATACTTATGTTAACATTCAAAAGAAGACTGACAATCATATGAAACTAAATCAACTGTCCAATATTTATGATTAAGACGAAGCAAAACAACAAACTGAAAAGCCATTTGAATTAGAAAATATTGATCATTTGGAAAACATACAATCTGAAGTTCAAAATCACCCAGTACTTTGGACATTTGTCATCATTGGAATCATAGCACTTATATCATATGCCATATTTAAAATTCATTTCGTCATAAGGCAATGCAGACAAGATAAGCAAAATGCAAGACAAGAAGAGATTTTTCAAAAGTGCCTACTTCTTAGAGCGACAACGGGGTGTCTCTTTTTAAGAGAGGAGGGAGTTAACATTGTCTCCAATGTAATACAATGTTGAACGATCGGCTACAGCAAGTGTTTGTTATTCTTAGCAATCCCACAGCCGGCTGATCTGCAAACTCAGCAAAAATATCTTGAAAAGTGTTTTTATTCATTTTTATTTAAAAGGCATAGCCTTAAAAGATAAAGAGAAAAACATCAAAGATTTTAACTCGCGGAAACCTATCAAATAATTGCGATAAACATGAATAAAAACGTTATTATATACTCTCCAAGGGGCACCTGTGTCGCAGTAAATCCCACTGCTTCGGCAGCATGCACATCGGATTTGGAGGTACAAAATTCAAGTTTTGATCAATTTATAGCAACAAAACCTCAACAAAACCTAACGGTTTTAAAACGAGAACCAGAATTGCCACTTGGAATGTAAGAACGCTGAATGGTGACGGAAAACTGGAACAACTAACAAAAGAGTTCCACAGGCTCAAGTTTGAGATACTTGGCGTAAGCGAGACTCACTGGACCGGTCATGGAGAGTTCCGCACTTCCTCAAAAGACACGTTGCTATTTTCTGGGCGCCCACAAGGTGATGTACACTTTGTAGGCCTGCTCTTAAGCAAAACAGCTAATAAAGCGCTTTTAAGCTGGCTCCCAATAACCGAGCGCATAATTATGGCGCGATTCATACACGCGTCAGAAATATCTCTTTCATCCTAGCCTAGAAAGTTTTTATAACCAGCTTACTGTAACGCTGTCAAAAATCCCAAATGGTGACATAATAATAAATAGTGGCGACTTTCACGCTAAGGTCGGCGAGGGTACCGACAACACAAAACACATCATGGGCAAACACGGCCTCAGCCCAATAAACAACAACGGCGAATTATTAGTGGAGTCCTGCAACAATTTCGACCTTGTTATCGGTGGTACACTCTTCATCCACAAAAAGTGCCATAAACAAACTTGAGTCTCCCCTGACAACGTCACTGTTAACCAGATTGACCACTTTTGCATAAGCAGAAAATGGAGACACTGTTAACGTGATGTGCGTTCCATGCGCAGTGCCGATATCGGCTCCGACCACCACCTCGTCATGCCAGTCGTGCAACTTAAAGTGGCGGCGGTAAAAAACATGCCAGGCGCACCTGTGCGTAGAAGGTTTGACACGAGCAAGCTCAAATACATTGGTACCCGCAAGAAGTTTAGCGAGGCATTATCAGAAACGTTTAATAGCACCCCCTCGGAATCTACAGGAGTTGAAAACAAGTGGTTTTCGAATTTGTTTTGGAGTTGAAAACAAGTCTGTAAAGCTATCCTTCTTGAACGTGAGTGAGAAGGTCCTCGGCTTCCGTTCAAAAGGGAAAAAAGAGTGGATTAGCGAAGCCTCCTGGGTGTTAATCGAAGAAAGGCGAAATGCAAAGAAGATCAGTGACGAAGCACAAACCTCTGATATTCGTGCAATGTTGGCGACCAACTACAACCATTGTCACAAGTTAGTCAAGAAAGCTTGTTAAAAGGATACGCGTGCGTGGTTCAACAACCTAACCAAGCAAGCAGAGTTTGCTGCGCGTAGACACGACACTAAATCCTTGTATGACATAAACAACAAGTCCCGACCCATTGACCGTCCCATTAAATCGAAAGAAAGAGCCCTACTAACATCTGGTGCCAAACAACTGAACAGATGACGCGAACACTTCGAAAGCATATTGAACTCGCCAACAACAACACCTAACAGCGATATGGCCGCAGTGCGTACAACAGCAGCGAGGCTAAACACCTCCCCACCATCGTTATCGGAGATCGTTGCGGCTATTAAACAATTAAAAAGCAACAAGGCACCAGTCTTTGACGATATCCCGTCAGAGGTCATAAAAGCCGATGCGACTGTGTCTGCTAAATTGTTTCTACCGTTGTTTAATGCGATTTGGAGCGATGTAAAGCTTCCATATGATTGGCTGCAGGGAGTCCTAATCAAACTTCCAAAGAAAGGTGACCTCTCACTATGTAACAACTACAGAGGGATTATGCTCTTGTCGATTCCATCCAAAAAATTTACAGAAATATTGCTGAATCGCATCTCCGAACACCTGGATGGAACAATAATAAAGCAGCAAGCCGGGTTTTGCGCTCACCGCTCCTGCATAGACCAGACCAACACCCTAAGGATCATCATCGACCAGGTCAACGAATGGCAAACGTCATTTCACCTCGAATATATTGACTACACCACAGCCTTCGACAACGTCTCGCGACATTCTATCTGGCGAGCACTCGTGAAGAGAGGCGTGCCAAGTGAACTGATAGCGCTTATAAAATCCCAGTATGACGGCTTCAGATGCAGAATGCTACATAATGGCATGTTGTCAGAACCTTTCGGCACAAATTCCGGCGTACGGCAAGGCTACATGCTTTCTCCGCTTTTGTTTATAATTGTCATCGATCAGATCCTTTACGATACTGTCCACGGAAAGAACAGGGGTCTTTTCTGGAACTTTGCAAAAACTCTTGAGAATCTTGACTATGCCGATGACATATGTCTTCTCTCCGTGAAAAACTCAGACATGCCACAAAAGCTGAACGACCTCGTTGTCAATTCCGAGAAAGCTGGTCTACACATCAACATCAACAAGACAAAAGCGATGTGCGTCAACCCCACAAACATTAACTCAGCCCTTAACATCGGCACGGCAGCAATTTCTTTCGGTACCAACTTCGCTGCGACACGTCTCAAGCCCAATTCGTTCTTTAAAATGTTCTAAACGGGTTCAATTGAAATGCCGATGTCCTCTGCTATCTCTATAATCGTCAATTTGCAATTTTTGACCAACATTTCTTTGATTTTTTTCAACATTTTCTTCGGTAGTCGAACACGATGGCCGCCCTGTACGGGGGTCGTCTTCTACTTCATCTTGGTCACTCACAAATCGGTTAAACTGCTTTTTTGCCTTCTAATACAATAGAGCAGAGTCACCGTAACATTTCACCAACATTTTACGCGTCTCGGCGCAGTTGAAACCATTTTTCACACACAATTTGATACAAACTCGTTGCTCAATGTTTTCTTCCATCGTAAAAATCGAAGACACGAAAAAGTTGTTGTAAACAAAACACTGTCACTTTACCAAATGTAACGAGAGACGCTGATATTAGGCAGCCTTGTCATAGACACATGTGACAACCTAATTAAAAATTTTCGAATCGGACAGTTAAGTCCGGTTCACAGTATGAATGAACCTTTCTTTTTGAACAAGGTGGTAAACTACTTGAAAAAGTTTGAATAAATATAGACTTCAGTACAAATGTAAAGCTTTGAACTCGATTTTCTCGAAACTACATAACTGCGACATATCACCTTCATTCATTCATGTCTTCAATTATCAAAATGTATGAACTAACTAACTTACTTACTTAGTAACTAACTTACTTTATTGGAATATATTAATGCATATTATCTTACCTTATAAACCGGATTTTAAAATGGAAGTATGAGCAAAAGTAAACTAAATTCTCTGTGAAAATCATTAATATTATTCTATTATTTTAAATATAATAATATTAAATTTATTTTAAAGATTATAAAAAAAAATAATCTGAATAAAATCATTTGCTTAGTTGAACAATTTTTATAAGTTGAATTAAGCTTTACACATACATTTTTGCAGTATCTTTTACTTTCTTTTATTTTCAATTTTCAACCCTTTTCAGCCCTTTTCATTAATAATATAATATCTTTGTTTTAAAATTTGCATCACCGAGCAATTGCCTATACTATACTATACTATACTATACTATACTATACTATATTGAGAATTTAAAATCATATATACAATGCATTGACAACAAGAGAAATCCCACTTAGGTGTGATATAATTTATTTAAATATTGTACCCGTACATTTTTAATTGTTTTTATCAGGTTAGAAAGATTTGGAAATAGCATTGTGATCTTACACTTTCTTAAGTATTTGACTAAATCAAGAAAATATTTTGAAACGGAATAATTAACTTAAAAAAATTAAATGGCCATTTCAGCCCTTGAAAGGACTTTGACCGAGCTTCTTATGATCAATTGTGTTGTGCGTGTTGTGAAATGTTTGATCACAAATTATCGAGGACTGGACCTACAAGCTTTATGCCGACACCAAACGGCTTTATATTCTCAAGAAGCTTTTCATGGCAGTTTTTACTCTCTGAAGTTTGCCATTGTCTGCAGAGAGGTGACGGCCGAACAAAAAAATTAATTCAATTGAAAAAACATTATGTCAGACGGGGTTTAAACCTGGGTTCTATTTCATAAAAGCCACGCACGTTAACTAGTATGCCACGGCCGCAACGAATAATTTACTAATTTAAAAATAAATTTTATAATAAAGTACAGTTTATTTAAAAAAATGTAATTAAATAGCATTGGTTTACTTAACGCCAAAAAGTGCCTAAATTTTCTTAAATATACATGACATTTTTAATATTTTATGTGCCATTATATGTCAAATATTCATTTTGAACACTTTACTTTTTAGGGTTGCACTCTCAAGCCTATTCGCCTCATATCGTAGGTTCTTGCCATACCTGAGCATTCTAGAGTATTAAAATTAGACATCTGCATGAACCCATTTGTTTTGCCAGCAGCCAAGTGCACACTTTCGTACTGTACCACATTTTATAGTATCTTTCAAACTTGTGTACAATACGCGAGGAAATTTCATATTGAAAACATTTCGGTTATGAGTACAGTCTTGAATGTTTTACTTTTGTTTTGTGGTAGATGGTTGTTGACAATGATAGCAAATGTTTTGAAGAGGCGTTCGGATGTATTCATGCAGATGTCTAATTCAAACCATTTGAATGCTTTCTTAAAAAAAAACCGAGCATACACTGACAAATAGCTTAAACTGAGTTAATTAAATTATAATAAATTATATTGCTTAAAATCGGAAAATTGTTGCATTCGACAGTTTTTAGAATTGGGTGGCTTGATAGTTATTTAAACAATTTTAAATTAACAGACCTATTCTTGAAAATCTACAATTGTAAACCAGTATTTTTCATATTTCTATGTGCTTGTTGTAAGTTTTTGATTTCAAAACAAAATTTGAATCTTAAAAATAATAAATTTTGATAAAAATGGTCAGCTGCTTTTCATATATTGACAATTTTGTTTTTTGAGCTTAACATTTTGTTTTGAAATCAAAAACTTACAACAAACATATAAAAAAAAAAAAAAAAACGAAATGGCCATTTCAGCCCTTGAAAGGACTTTGACCGACCTTCTTATGATCAATTGTGTTGTGTGTGATGCGAAATGTTTGCACACAAATGATCGAGAACTGGACCTACATGTTTTACGCCGACTCCGAACGGCTTATGTTCTCAAGAAGCTTTTCATGGCAATTTTTACTCTCTGAGGTTTGCCATTGTCTGCAGAGAGGTGACGGCCGAACAGAAAAATTAATTCAATTGAAAAAACTTTCTGTGTCGGATGGAGGATTCGAACCTGGGTTCTCTGGCGTAAGAGTCACACACTACCAACCCTTAAATATACTTCAATATAATTTCGATTATATGTTACTATTAAAGCAATTATTACTCCAATTATAATTATTAAAAAAATTCTATTTGAATGCGTTTAAATTTTTAAATAATATTAGTGTAAAAATTATGGAAAGCTTTTATCGAAATTATCTGATCAATGATCTCTATAAAAGCTTTCTTTTTAAAAGGGGAAGTGTAGTGAAACTACACAATAGTGATTCAGAAAAGTCAATAACGTAAGCACTTGACACTTTGATATTGCCAAAACGTTAAGCTGATTAAGGATGTATTCCTGGTTGGAAGGCTGTTTTTGGACCCTTTGTGAAAAACTTCTCATTTGAAAACGCAAAGAGTTATTTAAATTCGTTTTTTTTATTGTATTAAGAATATATTAAATTAAATAAAATTTTTTTCCTTTGTAAGAATACGAAGGCTGTTCAAAAAGTTGTCGGCCTTCAAAGTTGGGGGGTCGAAAAAAAAGGTATGCTGCTTGCGGCCCGGATAACTCGACTTCGGATAATCTGAAATGGGAAAAGTAAGCGGCGTTAGATTCAGTACAGATGTAATTCTGGTCCCTACCTATCATAATTTTGCAATTATTTTTTACAAAATGGCGGTCATTGAAAAGTGAAAAACCGATTTTGAGTCTTCTTTTTTTGTAGTTTTGTGTAAAAAACAAACAAAATAATTTAAAATTGTGATTTGAGTAGGGACCAGAATGGTGACAATTCTGCGTTTTTGCACTTTGTTTCATCAAAATCGGTTCAGAATTACGGGCGCAATCTGGGCCGCAAGCTCGAATAACGTGGTTTTGAGATAAACGCGTTTAAGTTTGAAGTTATTTTTTTGCATCAAAAAAAAAAAAAAAATGAAAAATTTAAGAATTCTGCGTCGATTGCACTTGGTTTCATCAAAATCGGTGCAGTAGAATCGGAGAAAAGTGACTACGAGTTCAAAAACGTGATTTTGAAAAAACTCAAAGAAAATTTTAGGCAATAAAACATATTTTTTTTTGTGAAATACTTACATGTATCAATCTGCAATGCCAGCCCCATAAAAAACTATTTCCTCTTCTTCAAAAAATGAAGACTCAGCGGCTCTTTGTGCTCTTCGTGCAGTTCTACCTTCTTTTGATGCGGCCAGAACTCTGGCTTCGGACCTTTTCAAACGTTCTTCGTTCCGAGACATTGCGGCATCATATGTGGCGTTGCCAATCGGGATGCTTATTAGGTTTATTATTTGTAGTATTGGCAAAAAACCATCGTTAAATATGACAGTTGCAATATAATTCGCAATCTCAATAGTGCGTGTCCTCATCTCTTTCGTGTTGGTTACCACGAAACTGGCGTTTCAAAGGAAGAGTTTTTCGATTGCTACCAGTGTTTCTCTTATTTTTATTTCTATTACTTTTTCTATCTCCATTGTCTTTAGCACAAACAAACATTTTTATCAAAACTGTAGTTTTCAAAACTGTATGCGGACGCGCGTCCGGTTTATAACTGGATTTAAAGTGAACTAAACGCTGCCAACATTCGAATACCTAAGCTCTAAAATGTGTATTCTTTTATTTTTAAAATGCGTATACAAACAAGTTATTACCTACTAAGGAACGCGTTGAACGAAATTCGGTGGTTGCTTCAAATTGTTGCATTCAAAAAGTAGCCAAATTAATCAAATCGCATTTTTCACAAAACATTGCTGGACAAAAAAGGCCATATCTCCTAAAGTATTTCGAGTTTCAAAAAACCCTTACACGATATTCTCAAACATCCAAGCTATAATAATATAATCGATCTCAAATTTTTGCCAACAAGGAATACTCCCTTAATCATAACATAAATATTTCAGTGCACTTGAGTAACCTTTGGATGGTTACTAATATTCAATTGATTTTAAAATTAAACACTAAAAATGACTCACTAGTCCGTGTATTCTCACTAACCTTCACATTCGTTTAGCTGTAAGAATTTATGTAAAAAACCAAAGTAATTGTAAGAAAGGGTTTTTTCAATAAAGTTTGTCTTTGATGGACATCTAACGCAAGTTAACCGTTTTCCAATTATTACAATAGTGAACACCGCAAATTGTTATTTTTCCTATAAACGCTATTAACGCGTTATGAGGCAGGCTTGTTTTTCAATATTTCCGCATGAAAAAATTACAGAATATTGTAAAAAGTATACTTAATAATGCACAAAAGTTTGAATAAATTTGTTCAATCCATCCTCTTAAGGCGGGACATGACATTAGCGGCAGAGAAAACAGACCTTGTTTTAAAAATTCATAACTCAGTCATTCTCAGTCAGAGAATTTAACAAATTACAAGAAAAAAAATTCAAAAAAATATATTTTTCACTCCAACATGGTTTTATAGAGCTCCAAACTGCCGGCAGAGATAAAAACGGGGCCTCGTGGTTGCAGCGCTGGGAGTTGCAAAAATTGTCCGATCTGGAAAAAAATGAAAATCTTAACAAAATTGGTTATCGTATGACACGAGCTTTTTTTAAAATTTTTTTTTTCAATTTTTGGTGATGTTCCAAATTTGAAAGTGTGTTTTTTCGAAAAAAATATTGACTTTAAAAATTCATAAAAAATTGAAAAAAATTTAAAAAAAGCTCGTGTCATACGATAGCGAATCAAGTTTAAAAAATTCCAAAAAAAAAAAATTCGTCAAAAAATTAACCCGCTAGTGCCGCAACCAGTACGAAAAACATGGTTTCGAGATAAACGCGTTCAAAGTTTGTGAACAAAGAAAAAACAGGTTACCTTCAATCTGTCATGCCTGCTTCGTACTGTATGCCTTCGTTATCTAGTGTTGTGCTGTTTCTTATAGTTTTTTGCAATCGTTTAGCAATTAGGGCTTCACCCTTCACCCTTCAAGTAGGTACGAAATAAGAACCATCAAAAGTCAGGTAGCAAGTAAAACAAGTATATACCAGCTGCCGTACGTAGATAGCGCAAAAATTAAAAATGCGCTCTCACTAATCCGGTTGTAACTTTTGAACCCGTAGGAATTTTTCCATGAAATTTCTTTTCTTAGAATCTAAATACAAAAAATATTTACTAAAAAAAAAATCGATTTAAAAAACTGCAAATGTCATGTAACCCCTTAAAAACAATTCACATAAAGATTTTTTTTTAAGCTGAAACTCTTACACCCTCCTTAAAATATGTACCAGAAATCTTTCAAGTACGAGTCGGGTGTCGGAAAGTAAAAGACAAAATATTATAAAATAAAGATCTATTACCGCAGTAAGCAAAAAATACAACAAAACAAACTTATCGAGAATAAAACTCTAATCAGACAGCACGAATAAGAAAATTATTCCGGGAGTATTCTATATCAGGTCCACGCACTGGAGAAAAGACCTCAGTCATGGGGTAGCTAAGACACTAGGTGGAAGAAACTAGTCACGGCTACCGGACCAGATCAATAATATTCAGACAATATCACTACCACGCACTGACTGAAACATCTCGGTCACGGGCTAGTGATGGCACTAGGTGAAAGAAACTAGTCACGGCTACCGGAACGAATAAAAAATAAGCAGACTTTATAAATTAGAAAATTATTCCGGTAGTATCCAATATCACGTCCACGCACTGGGTGAAAGACCTCAGTCAGGGGTAGTTAAGGTGCAAATTATTTCGGGAGTATCCTATATCACTTCCACGTACTATGTGAAATCCCCTAGTCACAGCTGCCAGAACTCAGCTACCAGAACTCAACAATAACTTGCAATCCTCATCCACGTGTCATAGAACGATTTGCTTACCTGAGCGAACTAAACACCTTCCACACTGCGTTCCTGCTACTAAGCCTTGCCCTGCATTCCCATTTCTAGGTCTTTTCACATGTTGTGCCACTGTACTGATGTGTGCTAAGTCTTAACCTGCGTTTTTTCACGCGTTGTGTCGCTGGGCTGATGTGTGCTAACTCTTAACCTGTGTTCATGGTACTAAGCCTTCCCCTGCATTTCTACTTCTAAGTCTTTTCACACGTTGTGCCGCTGGGATGATGTGTGCTTAGCCTTATCCTGCGTTCCTGCTGTTAAGCCTTACCCTGCATTCCTACTTTTCAGTCTTTTCACGCGCTGTGCCGCTGGGCTGACGTGGGTTTAGTCTTAACCTGCGTTCGTGCTACTAAGCTTTGCCCTGCATGCCCATCTTTAAGTCTTGGGCTAAGTCTTAACTTGCGTTCCTGCTACTAAGCCCTGCCCTGCATTCCTAGTTTCTAAGTCTTTTCATGCGTTGTGGTGCTGGGCTGATGTGTGTTAAGTCTTAAGGGACATTTTATGTAATTGTTTTTTGATATGTCTCAAGAATATGTTTTTCAAAATTCCTCCTCTAACTATACTTTTAAGCCTGTCTTACGCGCGCCGTCAATCGTATTTGTTTTTCTTAAATTTAACTTACTTATTTAGGTGGTCGTAACAACCCATGTTCGGGTTTCGGCCGACCTCGTCAGCTCTCGCCAGGCGCCTCTGCTTTACGCGCACCTCCAATCGGATACACCAATGCGGTTAGGCCTTCCTTGGCCTGGTCCATCCATCGGACGCATGGTCTCCCTTGTCGTCGTTGACCAGCTACCCTCGCCTCGAGCACCTTTTTCGCTGGAGCTTCGTCGTCCGTACGATGGACGTGATCCAGCCAGCGTAGTCGCTGCACAGTTATACGTCGAACTATGTCAATGCCTTCGTAGAGCTCATACAGCTCTTGGTTCATTCGGATGCGATAGTCATCGCCGACTCGGACAGGACCGAAGATTTTGCGAAGAACTTTTCTCTCGAACACCCCCAGAGCGGCTGAGTCAGTTTGCGAAACTACCCATGCCTCAGCGCCATAAAGCAGCAGTTTTGTCGATCGAGAGAGGGCTCTGGAACTTAGTTGCTTACTGAGCTCGTAGTAGCACCTATTAGCAATCATTGTTTTTCGATTTATCTCTAGGCTGATTTCGTTTTTGGTATTAATGGCGGTGCCAAGGTATACGAACTTCTTGACTACTTCAAAGTTATAGCTGCCGGATGAAACGTGGGAGTCTACGCCGCGCTCCCTTGCTTGTAGACAGCATATACTTTGTTTTACCCTCATTTATCGTCAAACCCACTTTGGCTGATTCCTTTTCCATACCGGTGAAAGCAGCGGTAATATCTCTCTTGGTTCTGCCGACAATATTAATATCATCAGCGTACGCAAGGAGCTGGACACATTTGTAGAAAATGGTGCCATTACGATGCACACCGGCCTTTCGTACGATCCCCTCCATGATGATGTTGAAGAGATCGCAAGACAGTGGATCGACTTGCCTGAAACCTCTTTCGGTATTGAAGGTTTCGAAAAGGTCATTTCCTACCTTGACGGAGCTGCGTGTGTTGCTCAACGTCATTCTGCAAAGTCTAATGAACTTTGCAGGTATACCGAACTCAGACATTGTTGCGTATAGGCAATCCTTCTCGGGCTATCGAACGCAGCTTTAGAATCGACAAAGAGATGGTGTGTGTCAATTTGATTTTCGTGAGTTTTTTCCAGGATTTGTCGTAGCGTGAAAATCTGGTCTATGGTGGACTTTCCAAGGTCCAATCAGTGTTTTTGTAATTGGCTTTAATCTTTCACACAGTACGCATGAGAGAACCTTATATGCGATAGAAATATGACTAATACCTCGATAGTTGGCGAAGATTGTTCGGTCTCCTTTCTTATGTATAGGGCAAAGTAAGCTGAGATTCCAATCGTCGGGCATGCTTTCCGCTAGCCATATTTTGCTGATGAGCTGATGCATGCACTTTATCAATTCAGCGCTTCAGTTTTAAACAATTCAGTTCACAGGCCGTCAGCACCCGCTGCTTTATTGTTTTTGAGTCGTTGGATAGCAACTCGAACCTCTTCATGGCTAGGTGGTGATACTTCCACTCCGTCATCGTTGATTGGTGGCACTGAACTGCGCTCTCCATGGGCGGTACTGGTGGAATTGTCGTCATTAAGTAAATTGGAGAAGTGCTGTTTCCACAATCTCAGCACACACTGTGTATCCGTATTTAGATCTCCATTTTCGTCTCTACAAGTGGATGCTCCGGGCTTGAAACCTTGGGTTAGACGCGTAACCTGTTGATAGAATTTTCGTGCACCCTTCTTGCCCTGGTAAACCTCTAGTTCCTCACGCTCACGCTTTTCCTGTTCTCTTTTCTTGCGTCTGAAAAGGCGCCTCTCTTCTTCCTCTTATCGCGGTAGTTTTCTCGCACGGCTCGCGTTGCAGCTGACTGCAGCGTTTTTCTATATGCGACGCTCCTGATCGTACCATTGGTTCCGAGGTTGCGGGTGCCGGAAACCAATGACTTCTTCAGCGGAAGCGCGCATGGAGTGGGATATATGCGCCCAAAGTCCGCCGGTGTCGTCAGGTCCAGAGGTTGGTTGGTTGAGCTTAACCGAGAGTTGAGCGGAGAAGGCTTCGGCAGTCCGTTATATTTGCAGCTTAGCGACATCTAGTTTTTGTTGCATTCCTGTGCGTATGTTCTTCGCATTGCATAATCGCATGAGGATCTTGGCTGCAACAAGATAATGGTCGGAGTCAATTTTGACCCCCCGAAATGTACGCACATCTAGAACACTAAAGGCATGCCTTCTGTCGATTACAACATGATCAATTTGGTTTCGCGTTTTTTGATCCGGGGACAGCCAGGTGGCCTTGTGGATGTCGAGGTGTTTAAATCTGGTGCTACTAACTTCCATGTTTCGCGCCGCGGCGATGTCGATCAGTCTTAGACCGTTTTTCGTGGAGGTCTCATGAAGACTTAACTGACCGACAGTGGGGCCAAGGATGCTACCCTTCCGACTTTTGCATTAAAATCGCCGAGGACTATTTTCACGTCATGGACCGGAAGGTGGTCGTATACGTCCTCAAGACTAGCGTAGAAAGCGTCCTTGACGGCTTCGTCCTTTTCCTCCGTCGGGACGTGCGCGCAAATAAGGCTGATGAAGAAAAATTTTCATCAGGAAAACAAGGTGGCGTAATTACCGTCTAACGACGTATCCACATCCAAATTCACGCCTCTCCGCATGGCAGCTGCAGTAGACATCGCAGTGTGCTTGGTTAGAGCAACCTTGCCCTTTCCATCGCATTTCCTGGATGGCGGTGATGTCAGTTTTTATTGTTTTAAGGGCTTCCGCTAGTTGGATAATGGCACCTTCCCTATAAAGTGACCGGAAATTCCAGGTGCATATCCGTAAATCATTGTCCGTTTTTCGTTTGCGGTTTAGTTTTCATTGGGCATTAGTAATGTGGCGGGACCCAAACCCTGCGCACATTCCATGTTCAAGGTCTACGGAGCGACCCTAAAATTTAACAGGTGGCTTTATAATTTTCGCGCCCCTCTCCTTGCTCTTCCAAATAGCTTATATTGAATTTATTATGTATTATATTATATTATTGATGAATTATATTATTTAATTTGTATAAAAATGAACATCGCCAAACGTCGCAGTACTGAATTGGCCAAAAAAAGAAAATCGGACCAGCAAAAGAAAAAAGGTCAGGTGTAAGCAGAATATGAGCAAGCGAATGTTTATTGTATGCACCCGGGATCAAAGACGACAGGTAAGTTAAAAAAATTATTTCTTGTTTTTATCAAAAAAAAAAAAAAATTCGTTTGTTTTTAAACACGTTTTTTTTCTTTCTACTTAACATTTCTGCAAAAATACTTGACCGATTTTTATGCTTATGGTCTAGATTGTTTAGTTATAAGTTTCTATAAACGGAAAAAAATTAAGAAATAATTTAATCATTAAAAGTACCGAAAACATTGTTTTGAAACTTGAAACACGTTTTTCTCGAAACAGGTTTTTTAAAACCGGTGTGCAAGATCGCGCAATAGCTATTGCACCGATTTTGTTCAAAATTACTGAGTAATTAAAAAAATATATTTTTGAGGGTCTGACTTCGCGTTTTTGTTTTAAAGCTCTTAAAAAATGTTTTTTACAGCTTTTTTTTCCAAAAATGTTAGGACTTTTTTGAATTTTGACTTTGTGTAGCCGTCACTTTATTCTTATTAATTTCTTTCAAAAAACTCGATGTCAGACCCTCATTTTAGGTTTTAACTGCTTCATTTACGCACGTGTGACGTGGAAGTGACGCCACGAAAAAAAACAAGAACATATTTTTGTTAATTGTAATACTTATGTAAAACAATAAAAAATATTTACCCAAATATCTCTATAATATATATATATATGTATAACAGTTTGTTCACAAGCCTTACTTAAAAAACTCCTAAAATTTCGACAAAATGAAGTAATCTGTCCCTTAAACCTTCGTTCACGATACTAAGCTTTGACTTGCATTCCTATTTTTAAGTCTTTTCATGCGTTGTGCCGCTGGGCTGATGTGTGCTAACAGTTCTGCCTCCAAGACATGCCATTCGGCATATCGGGGAGACGACCTGATCACGTGTAGAGACGCCCTACGAGGAGACGTAAACACATCACCGTTCCCGACGCTCTAATACCAAGTCATCAGGACGAATCCAGCTGGGTACCGCTCGTGAGGTTATCATATATGACATTTAAGAATTTATAAATTTTGAATATAAATTTTAGACATATATTACAATTACAATAAAACCAGTAATATTGTTAATTAACTTAATGAAATAATATCAATGAAGAGAGTCCGACTTAACCACAGTGCATTTAATTATTTTTTTGTGATCGAACCCTGGACACCGACGAGTGATACCTCGGCAACGAAAATGTTCGTCACAATGGCGAACCTCTACCGCCAATGACATTGAGAACTCTGCATCTGATACTGAAGACGGTAAAGATGTTGAGGCAACTGTTTTTAATGTTGTGGTTTTGATTGCCATCATCATCGGATGTTCTGATTTTTGCAGTTGATGTTATATCATTTGTCCAGTTTGATTAGATTGATTGATCACACGTATCGCTAAAGGCATTTGCTTAGATTTATTTCTATTACTACTAAATATGAAAGTACAGTTGAAACTAATGTGTTAAACAGGTAAATTATCTTATTGAAGTATTGTAAAAATTGTATCTTATTTAAAATGTGTATATCTACTTTTAAGCCCCATGAACGACATTGTGTTATCTGTAAGTTTTATGTATATACCTTGCATTCGCCACTAGCTCCTTGAGCTACAGAATGCAGATTTATGAAACATTATTAACTACTGTCTAATATTTGTAATTTCATTATATGATTGTATTTAATGTTTCATAATAAAATCAATCAATCAATCAATTTACGAAAGACAGTCACTTTATTGAGGATGGGACACACAATTGACTCATGTATCACAGCGGCTTTTTCTCTTTTGTTTTCCTTCGCGGCGAAGGAATATTTGTTTTTCTTCTTAAGAACACTGTTTAATTTGATTTAAATAAAAAAATTTCCATGCGCGGCGAATGTCTTTATTTATTATTTAATTTTTTTTTTTTGTTTGTTTAAGACAGAACGTTAAAAATTGAGTTATGTAATCAATGTAATTAAATTTTATTTCCGGTACGCGGCATATGACTTTACACATGTTTTTTTTTTATATTCTGTTCTATGAGTTTTAACAGTTTTGAGTCTACACTCTCTTCCTTGCATCTACCTGGTTCATTGTGTCATGCTTTGGAACACATTTTTTTCATTTAAGTCAGTCGTTACCATTTCATACACACGCGTGTTCGGCACTTATCGGTTTTTTCACACAGACACGATCGGCAAATCTCACGTACGATGCGGCCTAGCAGCGAAACGCAGCACAGCAGAGCGTTCAGTTGCTCAATGAATTTCGAGACGCAAACATCGTGTCGCTCTGAAGCGCATTACACAAACAAAAATGTTTGATAATTCTTGGGAACTATTGTATTTTGTTTTTGAAAACTCTTTTTAAAAAGCGCAGTGCTATATTTGTCAAAAGCAATTAGCTCGCTGTGACAAATATTCCATAAGGCGACATTTTATTTCTTGCCACATGCATTATGAAAAATTTAAAAATGAGGAAAGAATAAAATGGATTGAAAAATTTAAACTTAAAATCCCTCAAATATATTTAAAAGCAACTTTTTTTATTGCAAATGACGAGCAAATGCAAAAACAAAAAGCATCTTATGTTGTTGCTCTTGCATTGGCAAAGCAATTGCGCCCATATAAAGACGGCATTTTTATAAAAGATGTTTGTCAAGATATGTTGAAATGCTTTGGCCAGCATGGGGAGGATATGGCCCGGCTTGTTGAATCGTTACCTTTATCAATCAATACCGTTATTCGTCGCTCGGAAGAAATTAGCAGTTTCTTGTTTAAGTGCGTAGTAAAGCGCCTTACAGAATGCGTGTTTTTTTCTATTAGCCTAGATGAGAGCACTGACATTTGTAACATCAGTCCATTGGTAATTTTTATAAAAACTGTGCATGAAGATTTGCAGACACATGAAGATTTCTTTTCTTTAGTCGCCATGCATGAGCATGTGAATGGACAAACTTTATGGGAAGCAGTTAATGAAAAAGTTTTTACATATGGGGATAAAAATAAACTAAGTGCTGTATGTACAGATGGCGCAAAAGTGATGGTGGGAAAAAACAAGGGCTTTATTGGTCAACTAATAAAAAACAATATTAACGCGCTATCATTTCATTGCATTATACACCAACAAGCATTGTTTGCTAAAGACCTTTGTTTGAATGAGGTTATGAAAATAAGTGTACAAATTATAAATAAAATTAGAGGGGGGCACAATGCTCTGAGCCATAGAAAGTTTAAGACATTTCTTGAAGAGGTTGAAGCGGACTACGGTGATTTACTGCTTTTCACTGAAGTAAGGTGGCTTAGTCGGGGAAGGAGCTTAGAAAGGTTTTTTGAACTCCGCCAAGAAGTTTTAGATTTTTTAAAGCAGGATGGATCTTCAGACAGCAAAATTTTTGTGTCTCATTTAAGCGACAGCAGTTTTGTCATAAGATTAGCATTCCTTTGTGATATTTCTAAAATGATTAACGAACTTAATCTTGCCTTGCAGGGAGAAAATAAACACATTTTTGATTTGTTCCCTCTAATTAACCATTTAAATAAAGAATTAACAATTCTAAAAGAACGACTACAAAATAATGATGTAAAAGCACTGCCAAGAACATCATTGCTATATTTGGAATTATCAGATACTCTTTTGCAAGAATTTTTAACCACAATTGAAACAATATTAAACAACTTAAACAATAGATTTGAAGATTTTAATAAAATAGAACCCATAATAGATCTGCACAACAACGCTTTTGCTTGCTCAGTTCAAAATCAAAATCCTGCAATTCAAGCAGAACTAAAACTTATGCTTGACGATATTACATTACCTTTGGCGACTGGACGTAACTTCTGGAAACAAATTGATAAAAATAAATACCCCTTTTGTACGAATGAAATATATAAACTGTACTCGATTTATGGATCAACCTACAATTGTGAAAGTGCCTTTTCTATGTTAAAAATAATAAAAAACAAACATCGTAACCAATTGACAGACAAACATTTAGAAGACCTAATGAGAATTAAATTATATAAAAAAGAAATAAATGTAGACGAAATATTAAACCAGACTGACCAGTCCCGAATATAGACTGACCAGACCAAATATAACCAATTTTTTCAGTTTTTTTTTTTTTGAGGATTAGGCCTACTGGGGATAGCTCGTAAAAAAAACGCGTTAGTTGTAGTCAACCTCAAGGGTAACGTGGAAGAGGCACAAACCCTGCTGAAAGGAAAAATTTTACAAAAAGTTTTTTTTAACATGAAAATTTTTCAAATTTCATTTAAAAGCATTTTAAAACATTCTCCATTAAATTATTTATTTGTGAATTAGAAATTTTGTGAATATTAAAATTTTTAAAAGTAACAAGGAATGGCACTTATAACGTTGTGCCGTATGCAGCACATTAAATAAAATTCTTCAGAGTGTAAACCTAATCAGCTCTCTGCCTTTCCTCTGCCAACACACACAAGCATGCGCCATGTTCGTGTGCGTGCGCTCGTGTTTGGTAACCACTGATTTAAGTACGCATTTTCTTAAAACGTAAGAACTTGTTCGTACTTTCAAAGAACGCATTCTTAGATAACGATTATAAACTTGTTTATGCATTCAAGGAATGCATTGATTAAATCAAAGAACATTTCTTTAGCTGTAAGAAAAAGTCCAAAAGCAATGTAAACTTCCTTACTTATAAAGAACATTTCATAGGCGTAAGAACTAATTCCTAAATTTACGAACACAGAAACTCATTGAACCAATGAACAATGTACGAGTTATGTGCCAACAATGTACCAATTTTAATGAAAGATTCATTGGGACAAAGAACTTTTTCTTTGATTTTAAATATGTACGTTTTTGATTTAGTGAATATACGAGTAATGTGTTAAACAGGTATATAACGAAAATAAAACGATATGATAATTTACACAATATTGCTGCTAAAAGAAAGTTATTTAGCTGGAAAACGAGGTAAGCTAAAATATATGTATCTGTTTTCAACCGAACTCTCTTTCATATCATATCAAATATTTTTTTAGTGTTGTTTAAAATGACTTTGAGTTGATGAACATGAGTCAAAATGGTGCAAATGTTTTATTCTGTGAGTCTGGCTTATGTGGCGGAAACAAACAAAAAGTCCCTGCTCGGGCGCCATTGTGACGAACCCTTTCCTTGCCGAGGTATCACCCGCCGGTGTCCAGGGTTTGATAATTTTTTCAGAACAAAAAACAAAAAAACACAAATATTCAATCGCAGTGATTATAAAAACACAACCTAGTGAAAATCAATCGCCGCGCTGATGAAATGTTGAAAACAACAAAATACATAAAGACACGTCGCAGTGAGTCACCCGCCACGAAGAGAAAATTGCATTAAAATAAAACTCGATAATAAAACTCTTATCAGACAGCACGAATAAAAAAATTATTCCGGGAGTATTCTTTATCACGTGCACTCACTAGAAAAATCTCAGTCACGGGGTAGTTACGACACTAGGTGGAAGAAACTAGTCACGGCAACCGGACTAGATCAAGAATATTCAGACAATATCATTTCCACGCACTGTGTGAAAGATGTCAGTCACTGGGTAGTTAAGGCACTAGATGAAAGACCCTATTCAGGGCTACCGGAACGGATAAATAATAACCAGACTTTACAAATTAGAAAATTATTCTGGTAGCATCTGATATCACGTCCTCGCACGGGGTGAAAACCTCAGCCACGGGGTAGTAAAGACACTATGTGAAAGACCCCAGTGACGACTAGCGGAACGGATAAAGAATAATCAGACATTACAAATAAGAACATTATCCCGGGAGTATCCTATATCACTTTCACGCACTAGGTGAAACACCCTACCAGAACTCAACAACAACTTGCAACCAACATCCGCGTGTCGGAGAACGAACCCCCTAACTGAACAAACTAAAACCAGAGAGTATATATATATGTTAGAGGCCTTAATTCGCTCTTTCAAATTTTGAGTAGCAAATCCTGACATTATTCTATTAGGCCTGGGGTAATTAAAATTACAGAGCATTAACAGCACTAAAATTACAGAGCATTAACAGTGCGCGCTCCGATATTTGTGCAGCTTCCACCATGTTTCTTTTCACGCTCTTTTGAGAAACTACAAAGTGGTTCGTTTTTTTTTTATATTGAACTTTGCGATGATGCAAACAAAAAAAGACAAATTCATTGATAAAGTTTGTTTTTGTTTTTGTTTGCATGCATGTGTGTGGGTAGCTGAAATAGAAGAAATAAATTTGCATGCATTTTTTATATTCTGTAACGACTCCCTTTTCCAGGGTCTATAGCTGGGACGGACTCAATGGCTGTCCAGGGTCGTTCCAATATTTGTTTTGTTGGACATTAAATCAAACGTAAATATTTCAAGTGTTCGTTACAATATTTATCCGATTTTATTGAATAAGTTGGGAAAATCTTATGACTAACAATTTAATAAATGGAATTTTAAATGGTGATATAGTGAGACACTTCTCATATATATATCGATATAGGTAAATAAAATATTAATATAGCAAAATTTAGGAAAAGAAATAAATTAAACTGATATCACCAAAACCTTCTAGTAGGTTCGGCCATGGCGCATCTGATGTCTTGGTAAGTACAAGATTTGTCCTCTCGCTATGCCTTGCTGAGGTCTCGCAGTAGGGCTACCGATGGATGGTCGATGTAGTGATCTGGATCCTGTGCTGTAGGTGACGGTGATCGCTGTTTTGACTGATTTAGTTTGGAATCCGTCCTCTGACGGTTGACATAGTGACTGGGTGTGATACCTCGCCCTCACTAGTCGAAGCTGGATGCCAATTTACTTTACGGAAAATATCTTGAAGGCCAAGAGTGTGAGGTTGGTATTGGATTGAAGCGGTTGAGTGTGATACCGCGCTACCGCTTTCTTGAAAAGGACAAGAATACCGTTCAGGTGGAGTCACGTAGTGGCAGGGTGTGACACCTCGAGGTGATTTCCTCGAGATTGAGGAAAACCTTGGCAGGTATTGCTTATTAATATGAAAAACTAATCAGTCCCTGATCTCTTCTGGTTTTGTCACAGTCACTATAACACTTCACTTCTAGCGATTACTACAGGCTCTTGCAGCCTTTTCTCACCTTGCGAGACTGTATTTTCCGTTCCCTTGTGCTGAGATCGTTTACGTTGGAATTTACTGATGTCCTCGATGTTGGCCAAGCGGCTCTTCCGCTTGAAGCATTGTTTACTGCACGAAAGCTGGCGTTGTTGATTGCAACAATACGAAACTGCTATGTTAGCAGCTCTGTCGTAAGGCTTATTGCAATGACGGTGGCGTTGTGTTCTGTCAGTAGTTATTTCGACGCCGACTTCAGCAGCGCGGTCTCTAATTTATTTCTGCGGATTAATTTTCAACTAAGACTGTTTACTTCTGCGGCTCGTGTTGACTTTTCCTTGATTGAGCGATTCTCTGGCCTTTTATAGTTTTGCTTTGAGTGGCCCACTTGAGTGTTTCTATTCACTCAATTGCTCACTGTCGGTGTTGACTTTGTGCGCAAGTATTTACTGCGCATGACTGTACTACTAGTTTCTCTCTCTCTGGTTTTCTGCCTCTTGTCTGTATGCGTGTCCATGTGGGTCGCCTAATTATCCCGATAGTACTTCTACCAGGTTCTAATTGCTCAAGTTGGGAGGGGAAATGATGTTAATGGCGTCATGCTCGTTTCTAGCTTGGCGTCGAAACATCAGGTGATTGTTCCGTTACCTCTTTCTCTGGTGTAGTATTTCATGATACCTTCGTGTGCTAAAATAAAAGAGCGTGAGTGAAATTATATGCTGACCTATTCTCAAGAGAGTGGCCCCTGTCATTCATTTATTAACCCTTATGTGTCCTATTCTGTTCCATTCAGATTTCTTGCAGAAACAATAAAAAAATGTTCAAGTAATCGTGTTCATAGTTATATTCATATTACGATAAGTTATTAGACATCATGCCCTTCACTTTCTGCTTAACACATATTTAAGAGTAACAAAAGATTTTATACTACTTTTGAATACAAAATAAAATATTGGGTTGGCATCTAAGTAATTGTGGATTTCACTCTAAGATGGCTTTAGTTGAATTTTTAGGTTTGCTGATGTAATCGAAATGTCAAACACATTTTGTTATTTGATAGTTGGTACTTCAACTGTCAATCAGTAAAAAATTTTTTAGATCGGTTTTGTAGTTTTTGCTTGGCGTCTGTTGAAAAATGGAAAATCAAAACGAACATTTTCGTCATATTTTGCTTTTTTATTTCCGGAAAGGAAAAAACGCATCGCAAGCTCACAAAAAGTTATGTGCTGTTTATGGTGACAAAGCTCTAAAAGAACGGCAGTGTCAAAATTGGTTTGCCAAATTTCGTTCTGGTGATTTTTCACTCAAAGATGAAAAGCGCTCTGGTCGGTCAGTTGAAGTTGCCCTGTAGGAAAATCAACTAATTAAAAAGTAGTTGATAAAGTAGTTTTTTGTCAACCACAACTAGTTGAAATTCTGACTTTTTTCCATAGAACAAACTAACATATTTTGTACGGTGATGTCCGCTAAATAAGTCAATTGACTTTCGTCTGCATATATTTTCAACTACTTGTTAAATTAGTTATATTTAAATTATTTTTTTAATTACTTTAAAATAACCAATTGAAAACTATTACTGATGGTCTAAAGTTAATAATATTTGATGAAATAACATGGTTAAATATATATAAACTCGTAATCTAATAAAAATTTGCAATTAAAAGATGTCAAAATCAGAGTAGTTGCCGCCTTAATATAATTCAAAGTAGTTTATCAATCACTTGTTTTTAAGTAGTATTTCAATTACTTCATATATATTGCAATAAAAACTATTTAGAGTTGCAGTGGATGCCGCCTTAATATAATTCAAAGTAGTTCATATACAAGTTTATTTTAAATTAGTTTTTTAATTAGTTGTTTTTAAAAACAAGTTAGTTTGTTCCTATAGGGTGATGACGACCAAATCAAAGCAATAATCGATTCGGATCGTTACAGTACAACACGTGAGATTGCAGAGAAGCTTCATGTATTACATACATGCATTGAAAATCGCTTAAAACAACTTTGCTATGTACGAAAACTCGATATATGGGTTCCTCATGAACTGAAAGAAAATCATTTAACACAACGCATACATCTGCGATTTTTAAAGAAACGTAATGAAAATTAATTAAACAACTAACAAAATTGAACAATGCAGTTGAAGAAAAGCGGCCCGAATTGACAAATCGAAAAGGTGTTGCATTCCACCATGACAATGCAAGGCTACACAGATTTTTGGTCACTCGGCAAAAATTATGGACGCTTGGTTGGGATGTTTTGCCACATCCACCATATAGTCCTGACCTTGCTGATCTTTGCAAAACTCCTTGAATGGTAAAAATTTCAATAATAATGATGATGTCGAATCGTACCTGGTTCAGTTTTTTGCTGATAAAAACCAGAAGTTTTATGAACGTGGAATTATGATGCTGCCTGAATGATGGCAAAAGGTCATTGCTCAAAATGGGCAATACATTACAGAATAAAGTTATTTCGTTCATGAAAAAATTGTCTTTTATTTTCTAAAAAAAATCCGCAATTACTTAGTTGCCAACCTGATATTTTATCATTGCAATATTGAGTGGAATCTGATGGTTACGTAGGGCCGGACCGGTAGTCCAGCGGGACAAGGCCCTGCATTAGTCAGGATGAAGGATGAAGACAATTTCACAGCGGCATTTCGGCCTTCGATGATGCTACAAAATAAAAGCATGTTGGATAAAATTTTACCACAAAATTTTGTCCTGACAATTCTGTTTGTTGATTGTTTGATTATTTTGAAATGTTATTTATTAAGTTTGCTTTTCAGATTATGCCTTCTAGCTGCCAAGCAACTAGAAAACATACAAGCATCGCTCGATCAGGTGAATAGCATAAATTGGCAGGAATTTTTTATACTTTGCTTTTTGGCTGCTATTCTTTAGTAAGCTAGGATTTACCAAGTTGTGTTCTTGTTGTGTTTGTAGTCTGCTGTGCTTGTTGTTGGTATAGTTTGCGAGGATTTTTAAATTTGTGTTGTTGTAGTCATCTGTGTTTGTTGTTGGTACAGTTACCTACGAGTTTTTTTTCTTGTTGCTATCATCATGAATTATTCTAATCTTGTTATCTGAATTTATTCCAATTGGAGGTAGCTTACAATCGGAATTTTTTAATATATATCATAGGTATATATTTGTATGAAACCTTGTTTTTAAGTATTCATGAATTTAGTTTCTTAAAGGCAATAATTTCCTTTCTGAAAAAAACATATTTATGAAAAATTGTGGAGGAAATGAATTAAATATTTTTTGGTAAGCAGGTTAGGTTAATTTTCTTATTAAGAAAAATTACTATTTGTTTATAGAAAATATTTGCAGCACAATTTTTACATTTTTTGGCTAGATTTATTTTAATTTATCTATTAGATATTTTCAAGTTTTAAAGGTTTTTAATCAACTTGCAGGTATTTTTTTGAAATTATTAAATGTTATTATTTTCAATACAGTAGTTGTCCGATTTAACGAACATTCGATTATACCAAAATATCAAATAACGAACAAACAAATTGATTCCATTAAGTACCTTACGTAACGAACAAAGAAAAATAGCCGTACTCAGCTTAACGAAGAACATACAAAATCGGTGATTTTTTAAGCAGGATAAAACGTAGTAAAAACAGAATACATATATTCATATTAGGGTGTCTGAATTTTTTCGTATGATGTTGAAATAAATGTAAATAAAATTTCGTATACCTAGGACCGCAAAACTCTTGCATCGAAACACGTCAATAGTTGGCGATATGGGAAAAAAGTGCTATTTTTTCAAAAAGTTCTAATAACTTTTGTATAAGTATAAACTTTCAAAAAGCTGGTTCGCAGCTAGCTTTCTATTTAATTTTTTTAAAATAAGCTATCACACTTGAAACATTTGACAAACATTTGACGAAAACTACCAGAGTTGTGATTTTTTACTTTTCGAAAAAACACCTTTTTTGTTCTCTTGTTGTATTACAAAAATTAGAATAAAATCCAAATTTTGAAAAGCATGAAATGAAATCTTATGAAAATATTTTCTTAAACTATATCTAATGCAGATGCAAGGAATTGTGTTGTTTTGTTGATTAACCTGGTGGTTATGATTTTTTTTTTTGCTAGAAATTTACCTATTTGAATATTTCGAATTTGAGTATTTTTACGAAAAAAATCCCACAAAATTCAAAATTTTTAAAAAACAGCATGGATGGCTTAAGCATAATCCTGTGATATTTTCTGCAAAAAATAAAAAAAAAGCAATTTAAAATTTATAGCAGTTTAATCACAAAAAATAAAGAAAAATTGTAAAAAATCGAAAAACATATATTTCTCACTCGGAGTAACTTTAATAATTCCAAAAAAATATTTCTGATTTTCATGCGTAAAACTTTTCAAGCACGTTCTCATCACTTAAAATTTTTATTTCAATAAAATTATTTTTTAAAATGCTACTTCTAATAATTTGAGTATAAATTAAGCCATTTAATTCTAGTACTCTGTTTAGCGAAAAAATCGATTTAACGAATTGGCCTGACTATCACTGTTGTAAAAGATATGTGTCAGGGCAGGGAAGGATATGTGTTCTAACTGTAATTTGCACTAACTGCCAACTTCGGCAAACTGAAAATTATGGCATTGCTACCGCTCTTGGTATAAGCGCAGCACAATTTCTTATTGGCTGCGACGATAATATCAGCCAATGAATTTGTGCTGCGCTTGCATTTACATAGCTGGCTAGGTCAGTGTGAAAGCAAATGCATTGATTGCATTACTCACGCTGGCCGTAGTAAAAAGTGTTGCGATTGAATGCAACATGATCAGCATTGGTACAACGTACGAAAGAATAAAAGAAAGAGAACAAATTATTTGGGTTAAATTTGTGTTATTACTAATTGTTTGGCATGTACGGTATAGTGGTCATGCTGTGCCACTACACTGTGTTCGTTAAATCGAAAACTTCTGTATTTCTAATTATATTGAATTGTGTTAAGGTCAAATAGGGCATTCAATCCAATTTATTGTGTTTTGAAATAAATTGGAATTAATACAATTTTTTTATAAATTAAATATTTGCAAGTTTAAAAACTTTTGAAGCTACTTCCAGGTATTTGAAATTATTATACAAATATTTTAATTTTATTTATTCAAATTTATATCAAAATATAATAAATTGGATTAAATGCCCTATTTGACCTAAAAACAATTTAATATACAGTAGTTTTCCGATATAACGAAAATTCGATTCTATGAAAACAGAAATAACGAACAAGCAAATGGCTTTCATTGAGTACCTTATATAACGAACAAAAAACTAGTAAGGAATGGAGCTTCGGTAGGGTACTGAAGCTAAAATACCCCCCGCGGTCGTACTGAAGTACATCCAAAGTCTTTAGACGTCTATAAAATTCTTATAAATAATCTGCAAAAATATTTGTGTCACACGCTTAATTTAATTTTACCCTTAGCTGCCACATAGAGTAATTTGTAAACAAAGTAAAATGCCACACCCAGTTTTCTAGTATAAGACTCCACATTTTACCGAATAATATATGTATGGGTTGGATAAACGACGTGGGCGGACCTTGGGTACATACAGACACGATGTCATTCAGTTATATATATTTTCGAAAAAGTTTTTCAATTTTGATGAAGTCACTTTGTATTGAAGGTAGGCGTGGTTTTCATCCGACTTTGCCAAATATCAAAGAGTGGCTTATGTTAAATATCAAAGTTTGTATGAAAAATTTCAAGACATTTATGTAGTTTTTGCAAATTTTTAAGCGATTTAACGTTTTAAAAAAAGCCACTGTGTATGGGAGGTATGCGTGGTTTTCATTCGATTTTGCCAAATATCATAGTGATAGTCTATATTATATATAAAAGCCCATGTGCAAAATTCCAAGACGTTTCTGCAATTTGAGAAGATTTTTAAGGGAGGTAGGCGTGGTTTTTTTCCGATTTTTCCAAAGTGTATTGCCAGGATTTATATTGAAAACCAAAGCTTATTGCAAAGTTTCAAGGCGTTTCATTAATTTTTGTGGATTTTGACGAGATTTTACTGTTAAAATAAAGTCACTTTGTATGGGAGGTAGGCGTGGTTTTCATCCGATTTGTCCAAATTTCATAGTGAGGATTTATATTGAATATCAAAGCATGCATGTCAAATTTTAAGGCATTTCATTAATGTTTGTGGATTTTGAAGAAATTTTACGGTTAAATTGAAGTCACTTTGTAGGAGAGGTAGGCGTGGTTTCCATCCGATTTGGCTCATTCTCGAACTTGATCTTCCTTTTTTAAAAAGAAGCTTATATTTTGCATTTCATTGCGATAGCTTTAAAATTACGGCTGTAATCGTGTCGACAGACGGGCAGACAGACGGACAAACGAAAATCGACTCAGGAGGTGATGCTGATCAAAAATATGTATACTTTTCTATACCTGCCACGCCTCCTTATTGGCGTTACCATCGGAATGACAAACTTAATATATCCCTTACGCAGTACGCATTTTTATCAGGGTAAAACTTAGTAAAAACAGAACACATACATACATATTAAGGTGTTACAAAAAAGTTGAAGTTGTTTTTTTTTTATGGCATACCCTCTTAAGTTTTTCGTATGATGTTGAAATAAATGTACAAAAGATTTTGTGTACTTAGGACTACGGGAACCCATGCCGACTTGCATCGACATGTCAGCACTTGGCGATATGGGAAAAACGCTATTTTTTGAAATAGCCCTAATAGCTTTTGCATAAGTGCAAATTATCAAAAAGCTGGTTCACAGCTCGTTTTTTTTTTATTTTCCTTTAAAATAAGCTACCAAATATGAAAATTGGAAGTTTTCGTCCAAGTTGTGATTTTTCACTTTTCGAAAAAATTCCTTTTGTTCTTTTGGTATTAAAAAAAAACCGAAAAAGTTCAACATTTGAAAAAATTTAAAAGAAATATTGAGGAAATATTTTCTTAAACTATATCTAACGCAGAAGAAACTGTGTGTATTATGTTGAATAACCTGGTCGTTATGAATTATTTTGCTAGAAATGTACCTTTTTGAAAATTTCGAGTTTGAGTACTCTTACGAAAAAAATTCCTAAAAAAATATAATATTTTACTAAACAATAGAATGGATGATTTAAGCATAACTTTGAGCTATTTTCGGCTAAAAATCATTAAAACCAAACCAATTATTAAAACCAAATTATAACTGTTGAAACTTAACTTTTTTTTCAAAAATATTTAAAGTGCCCTTTTTTAGCATTTCGATCACAAAAAAAAAAAAATTATATAAAAATATTTCTCACTCGGAGTAGTAATTCTAGAAAAATATTTCTAATTTTCATTCGAAAAATTTTTGAAATCCAGTGTTGCCAACATACAGTTTTATCCATTCCGTTTTTTTTTTAGGATGGATTGAGATATTTTTACGAAGAGGTCCCCAAAAGTCGAAAAATTCCCTTAATTTTTAACCCTAATTTTATTTATTTATCCCTAAAATACACGAAAACTAAATTTCCGCCCATTTTGGCACGTAGCTTCTACCTAACTTGTATGAACATGATTCGATGAATGTCGGCACGGGTCGTCGTGCTCCAAATGATTCACGTTCTCATCACTTCAAATTTATACAGTAAGTAATGTTTATAACGAACTTAAAGGGACCGGTAGTTTTGTTCGTTTTAAGCGATAGATCGTTATAAGCGATATTGTTATTTTGGTAATTTATAAACATTTTTTCTCATCACTTCAAATTTATACAGTAAGTAATGTTTATAACGATCTTAAAGGGACCGGTAGTTTTGTTCGTTTTAAGCGATAGATCGTTATAAGCGATATTGTTATTTTGGTAATTTATAAACATTTTTTCTTAGTTTTATAAAAAACTCAAAAAAATGCGTTAATGCTTACACATATTTGAATTTATTTGAAAAAATCTGTAATGTTTTGTTATTTGGTTTCCTGATACATTAATTTATTTTCAATTGTATGTTCAAATTTCTGTATGGATGCAGAGGACATCTCGTCGCATGTTTTATTTGTCTGGCTACCTTCTTCTATACTAAAAAACTTTTCGCTTGCAACTCATTGCTTTTACAATCAATTCCAGACATAATCTGATTAAGCTTTCTCGACTTCAAAATGCAAATTATGAAAACATCTGCAAAACAATTCGTTGACGCATGATACAATTTTTCTTTGGAAGCCAATTATTTACTCAAACAAATTTATTTGGAAAATACCAATTGGTTGTAGCCGAAAATCATACTATTCGTTATAACCAATGATTAATTTAATTTTTTCGTAGAAATTAGTTCGCTATAGCCGATATTTCGCTATAATCGACGTCGTTATAAGCAGTACAAATTGAACTATTTTGTACGAACTTCAGCCGGAACTTGAATTTTTATTCGTAATAACCGATAGTTCGCAATAAGCGATGTCGCTATAAACATTGCTAACTGTACTTCAAAAAAATGATTTTTATTAGAGTCATTTTAGTATAAAATAGGCCATTTGATTTAGTACTCGGCTTAGCGAAAAAATCGATTTAACGAATTGGTTCGACAATCATTGTGCTCGTTAAATCGGAAAACTACTGTAAATAGAAATATTGAAATTATTAACATTTAATACATTCAAAAAAATACCTGCAATTTGATTAAAAACCTTTGAAACTTGAAAATATCTAATAGATAAATTGAAATAAATCCAGCCAAAAAATGTAAATACTGTGCTGCAAATATTTCAATTATTTTCTATAAACAAATATTTATTTTTCTTAATAAAAAAATCAACAACCTGCTAACCAAAAAATATTTAATTAATTTTTGTCATAATTTTTCATAAATAGCTTTTTTCGCAAAGGAAATTATTGTCTTTAAAAAACTAAATTCATGAATACTTAAAAGCATTTCAACATTGCAGTAAGTATCTATTAATAATATCTAAGGTTTCATACAAATATGTACCTATATTAAAAAATTCCGATTGTAAGCTACCTCTAACTGTAATAAACTCAGATAACAAGATTAGAATAATTTATAAGATGCTAGCAACAAAAAAAAAAAAAAAACCTAGGTAACTATACCAACAACAAACACAGCTGACTACAACAACACAACTTTAAAAATCATAAGATCCTAACAAGAAAAAAATCCTACCAAACTATACCAACAACAAGCACAGCAGACTACAAACACAACAAGAACACAACTTGATAATATCCTAGCTTAATATAGAATAGCAACAACAAACAAGCAGACATCCTTGTCTTGCTGCCGAATTTCAGCATGCAGCATGACAGAGGGGCAGAGGGTAGATACGATTTGGCAGCATAAACTGATCGAACGCTGCTTGTTGCTTGCCAGCTAAAAAGCAAAATATAAAAAATTCCTGCCAATTTATGTTATTCACCTGATCGAGCGATGCTTGTAGGTTTTCTAGTTGTTTGGCAGCTAGAATGAATAATCTGAAAACCAAACTTAATAAATAATTTTTCAAAAGAATCAAACAATCAACAAGCAGAAAATAAAAAATGCATGCAAATTTCTTTCTTCCATTTCAACTACCCACACACATGCATGCAAACAAAAACAATGACAAACTTTATCAATGAATTTGTCTTTTTTTGTTTGCATCATCGCAAAGTACAATATGAAAAAAAAACCGAACCACTTTGCAGTTTCTCAAAAGAGCGTGAAAAGAAACATGGTGGAAGCTATACAAATATCGGAGCGCACCAGCGCAGCCAGCGCGCACTATTAATGTTCTGTAATTTTAATGCTGATAATGATAATTGTAATTTGAATAATATTAGGGACTAATATAATTATCTCAGGATTTGCTACTCAAAATTTTAAAGAGCGAATTCAGGCCCACAAACCTTTCAATATTCGAATTCAGTTACAATCAACACATAAAAATTGAAGTCACTGGCGGTATGACATCGCTAATTGTAACAGTCTATGAAGGTGGATATAAAGATATAAATGTATATTCATACAAACCAGGATGTGTTTTCCGAAATAGATGGCTCTTTTGGAGGTATAGACAGAAAATATATTAGTAAAGTGGGAATCCCTGGAAACCGACTAACACCATCACCATCAACGAATATTAGTCACACAAAAACCACCCACCTCAAAAAAGAGAAAAACTTTCGTTGATGATAGTGAAATTATCAAAATAGGGGGTGTTGGTGGAGGTGGTGGAGGTAGCAGCGCAGTTGATAGCTCACTTGAAGGAGAAGATGATGATGAGAATTATTAAATCTTATCTTATCATGTCATTTAAAAATATACCGTTGACAAAAGAAGACATCTGTTAAGAAAAATAAAAATGAAAAATAATTTCATCATATTAGTTACATATTTTTGTATTGTACAAGTATTTTGAGCTGCAGTACCTATCGATTTGAGCGAAAATGAATTTAAAAATACAGAGTTTGCTGTTAAATTGCCTAATAATGATACTGTAAGCAAACAGCTGAATTTCAAACTTTTAAAATTTAGCAAAGATTTACTTGGAAACGCTGAGTCATAAACAGAAGTACAACCTCTGGCAGTTGGAGATGAAGAGTCGCATCCGCCTATAGATCAATCGTTTACAGTGGATGAAGCTATTGAAGCATTTAGGCAAGACTTAGTTGAAAAGGAACAAAATATTGCAGGAATTATTGAAAGTTCACAACCATTTTACAGGCATTTTCAACTGCAATACAAAGATAATATTAAATTGAGAATCCGTTGTACATATGACAGCAATTACTTGAAGCGTCTATTAAATATTTCATGTTTTGAATATCGTCAAGTTGAATACGAGAGATTTTTGAGTAATGGTGAAATTGAGGTGGTTACTCAGAATGATACTACTTTCCGCTCAGATATGACATTAATCAACATTCAAGATTATAAACATGACTTGGAAATGGAAATATCTTAAATTTTTATTAAAATAGTTATAAATTTACCGTCGTCATGTTAAGAGGTTCCAACTATAAAAAAATTAATAACGAGTTTCGTGCTAAACTGTTGAAAGATTTCTTAAGCGAAGAAATACTTTTATGGCCTGAGCACAAGATTACTTTACAAAAATTAAAGGATCGATTCGATGAATATGCATTATATAAGATACAGATGTCAAAATTTGGTGATCATTATAACAATTGTGAGTGGTCAAGAGATGAAGCAACTTGCGGTCCTGATACTTGTGGATGCTCCTCTATCGATAGAATATGGGATGACGCATTGGATATAATAAACTTTTATTATAATATAAAAGCTCAAATTTTAACAAATTTCCTTCAGTTAACACCGTGATAACATCGGGATAACGTTAAACAACAATGACTGACGAGAAAATTTTAGTTATAGACGTTCAAGGTGTCTACATAAAAAATGATTTTAATATGAAAGAATTGAGTATTTTAGTAGACAATGACTC
The DNA here is from genome assembly GCA_914767935.1 of Coremacera marginata. Lineage (NCBI taxonomy): Eukaryota > Metazoa > Arthropoda > Insecta > Diptera > Sciomyzidae > Coremacera > Coremacera marginata. The sequence continues at coordinate 112,664,397 of OU612045.1, forward strand.
ACAAGTTCAAACATTTCTAATTAAACCACCTTTTCAATATACATCTCTGACAACAAAGGAAAAAGTTTTATATAATTGGCTTTATAGAAATCATCATGGATTAAAATGGGAAGATGGCGATTCAACTTTAACAAATATTATAGAATATTATAAAACATATATTAGAGATAAACATTTTTGTTATTATGTTAAAGGTTTAGAAAAAAGTAAATGGTTTAAAAAATTGTTTCAAGATGAAATTATTATTTATCATAACTTAGACGATTTAAACTGTCCAAATTTAAAAACTTCATATCAAAATGATCAATCAATAAATGTTTGTAGCTACCATAAGAAACATTTTACATGTGCTGAAAAGAATGTATTACTCTTGAGAAAGTTTATAAATAAAGAATTAAAATTATAAAAACAATTTAATGTTATCATTTAATACTTAAACCAAATTAAAAAAATATCGATCGTCAGTTCATAACGCATACTCGTCATGTCTATAACAATCTCTTATACTTACTTACTGGAAAATATTTTCCACCAATTGAATTTGCTACAAAATATGTTTGCGGACTTGTAGACTTGTAACATTTCATTCTATACCCAATGTAGACGCCGACAACAATTTATTTCATATCGGCCCTCACACTATTACAATACCTGTTGGGTCATATGAATTTGAAGATATTAGCTTTTTCTTGGAAACGGCCGTAATAGACATTGATAAATCAATTTTCCTAGCAATTGAATCGAACAACAACACTCTTCAAACTGAAATTGAATCCTCTATAGATATAGATTTTTCAAAACCGAACAGTATAGGACAGCTACTAGGATTCAGTAAAAGAAAATTGCTAATAAATAAGTTACCGTATGAGGACTTTATCAAAGTGATTAATATAGAGCCGTTACAAAATATAGAAAAAGCAAAATATATACATTTTTTAGACCATCAGTACACCAGTCAGTTAATAGAAAAAAATTTGACTCTAATTTACCTTTCAATATTACAAATATAAACACAGTCCGTATCGAATGCAACTTAACCATAGGATCATATATTAACAGCACACACAGTTCATACTATTCACGAATTTCCTCTCAATGTTGCACCTGGCTACAAAATAAATGAGAAATTTCAAAATGTCATTTATTTACCTGTCAACTGCCAACAAGTAAACAACATTACTATTAGAATCTTAAATCAAAACGGTGAGCTTATAAATTTTCGAGGAGAAAAAATTTCAGTAAGACTTCACTTTAAACCGGAATAAAAAAATGATTATTTATAATAAAAGCATAATTCAGAAAGGATTTCTAATTAGTCCTTCATCAACGCTCGGCCGAGTCTATACAAAAAAAAAATTGTTGACTGCAGCTAATATAGAATAATTAAAATCCTTGGGACTTAATCTAAATCATGAACGAGATATTAAATGTCCTACAAAAACCAATATATGATGAGAGCATTATTAAGAGGGAATATCATAGTTACTCTCCATATTTGAGATCCTTCAACAATAACGATGAAATTCGTATACCAATTCAAAATCAAGACCCTTTTTGTCTTACAAAGTGAGAGTATGATTTACATTCATGGTTCTAGGAAGGAGGAAATGATGTGGTAACAATTGGAGTAAAATTTAAAAATAACTTTATTGCATATCTGTTTGATGAAATTCGATATGAAATTAATGGTTTTGAAGTTGATCGTACACGCAATCTTGAAATTTCATCCACCATGAAAAATTTTGCATCATTAAGTGTGGTTGAAAGTGATACATTAAGCAACGCTGGTTGGGTTCCTGATGAAAATTTTACGTTGGAAAAATCTCATTTTAGTTGCTGTGTGCCATTAAAAATGTTGCTGGGTTTTGCTGAAGATTATAATAAAATAATATTAAATTCGAAGCATGAGCTTCATGCTTGAACCCTACTATCACTCTGGCACCCTACATCATGTGACACCGAGATACCACCGCTGTGGTCACCATGCCTATCTCGAAGTCGAACAATGCCGGCAGCTACACTGAGCGCTACAATAGGACGCTGCGGGCATAGAACGCCGACTGCGCTGCTTCGCACAATTTTGTGAATTTTTAGGGCATATGTAAAACCCCATGCGATTTTTCTGCAGAACTCTCATACCTACTCTACTACTTTTAAGTAATTTTTAAAAAAGAAAAGAAGAGCTGGAAACAGGCCTTATGATGTAAATTTGCTTGAAGTTGCTAAACTTTCAACATTTTCAACACAAATTTAAGAATCTTCGCTGGCTAAAAGCCATTATCTTTACATTTGGCTTTAATTGCAAGAAAATAATGTATTAATTTTGATGCTCAAAAAGTCCCTGATATCCGAAAAAATACATATTTCTAAGTTTACTGGACCCAAATGGAGAAAGCGTTTGTTTGAATGGACTTGTTTAAATTTGGAAAAGTTGTAGACTGCAAAAAACACTTAAACCACGAAATTTAACACATTATGGGTTATTCCACGTAAAGCGGATAACTAAAAATGTTTGCCCATTTTATTTTGTTCTTGATATGTTTGACATCTTAAATCTCCAACTTGGTACAAAAATTTTACGAAGTCTTTTTCAAATTTCAGGCTTTGGAAAATCAACTAGTCTAAATATGCTTTTTTTCAGAAAAAATTTCTCAATAAAAAAATAGTTCTGCAACATTTTATACAGACCATTTCTACGTGAGATTTGATGATTTTTTAATCATGTTACCAAATTTTCATAAGAAAAATTAACAGTTACATTTTTTTAAACTTAAAAAATTATTTTTTAAGAAATTGGAAAAGAATTTCGAAGTTCAAAAAATTATAGTTCTATTTTTTTTTTAAATTTGAATTTGGAAATAACTTAAATTTAAATTCACAACTGAACAAAATACCTAAATATCCAAAAAGTTACTGTTTAATTCTTTTTATAAAAATTTATCTAACTGAGTAACAGTCTTCAAAAAAAGTCTTATTTTGATGTAATAACTCAAATAAAATATTGGGTTTAAGATATTGGTTCTGTACACAGACCAGGTTTTGAATTAGGGGTTTCTTAACGTCATCCAAAATTTAAATACGACCTTTATTGCAGACGATTCCTCTGCTCAAAAAAGTTTATAAAAAAAAATTATACAGTGATTGTTATTGGGAATTTGATGATTTTGTTAATCATGATATCAAAACTTGATGAGAAAATTGAACAGTTAAATTTCCAAAGATTTTGAAATTTTTTCTTCTGAATATAATTTAAATCGTCAAAATCATTTTCGAAAAAGTAAAATTGAATACAAGTCCAAATACTTCTACACAAGCTAGGGATCAATAGAGGCGTAAGATAGCAAAAACCAAAACCAATTGCAAAGACTATAATTTTTTGGTTCTATCGTTTATGTGAAACGCCCCAGAAAAGTTGAGAATCAGGCTTCAACCGTTAAACTTACCGGTGAACATACCGATGAAATTATTAAAAAAAGTTTTAATTTTTTATAGTAAATTTTAATATTGATTTTAATAAACTGCAAGAAATCTTTTTATGTTACCTTTAAAACTAATATTGCTGTATTAGTGAAATTTTTCGAAAGAAATTTTTACTTTCTGTGTTAATTTTCGTAATTATACTTTTTAAAATACAATTAAAAATTCTCAATTGGAACCACTTCTCAAAAATTACCATAGTTCAAAATTAATTTGATAAATAATTTGAATAAACTCTTGTCATCCCATTTAAAAAAAGGCACATTCACGAATACTCTTAAAATTGGTAACGGGTAAAATATAAACGACTTTTAATTTTTTAATAGTAGGTATGTACTTATGGATATTTTTCTTTTAAATCAGTCATTGATCCGAAATTGATGCTATGATACTTAAAAAGTTTTTTGGTTCTCCTGTAAAATTTTTGGAATGTAACTTACGGCTTTTTTTATTTCATATGACGATATATATAGCAGAGGCCTTAATTCGCTCTTTCAAATTTTGAGTAGCATATCCTGGAGATAATTCTATTAGACCCGATCGAACGCTGCTTGTTGCTTGGCAGTTAGAAAGCAAAATATAAAAAATAACTACCAATTAATGTTATTCACCTGATCGAGCGATGCGTGCACGTTTTCAAGTTGCTTGGCAGCTAGAAGGCATAATCTGAAAACCAAACTTAATAAATAACTTTTCAAAAGAATCAAACAATCAACAAGCAGAAAATAAAAAATGCATGCAAATTTCTTTCTTCCATTTCAGCTACCCACACACATGTAAGCAAACAAAAACAAATACAAACTTTATCAATGAATTTGTCTTTTTTTTTTTTTGCATCATCGCAAAGTTCAATATGAAAAAAAAACCGAACCACTTTGTAGTTTCTCAAAACAGCGTGAAAAGAAACATGGTAGAAGTTGCACAAATATCGGAGCGCGCCAGCGTGCACTGTTAATGATCTTTAATTTTAATGCTGTTAACGCTCTGTAATTTTCATTACCCCAGGCCTAATAGAATAATGTCAGGATTTGCTACTCACAATTTGAAAGAGCGAATTAAGGCCTCTGCTATAACATATATATATTCTCTGGTTTTAGTTTGTTAAAACTACTCTTTGCTTAAACCCTTCCACACATAACTCATATTTCCACTCACGAGGCTACAAAAATCACTAATAATTAATTAATTTTCTCGTTGTATTTCCTGTCTCAACATTCGCCAACCATCATATAAAGCAATCACCATGGTCAAGCGAAAAAACTACGACAGATTTCTCCGCACGGAAAGTAAGGGGGGAAATGTGAGAGCAAAAGTCGAGTTTCACAAATATCCTCGTATTTTTCCACATTCACTTGCGTTAATTGATATATGAATACATTACAATATTTTATTGCCGAAGACTGAAATGAAACAGCTGTTGCAATAACCCACCATGCACTCGATATACAGTCAATCTGGGGTGACTTCAACTTCGAGCAACAGATTAAAATTTATTCTTGCGGCGGCAGTCCAATAAACTAATCATAAACTAGCTCCTGACCTAGATAAAATAACTCCTACTTGCTCCAAAGTCTTTTCATACTTCGTGCCACTGGGCCGGCGTATGCAAAGTCTTGCCCATTCCTATTTCTAAGTCTTTTCACGCGTTGTGCCGCTGGGCTGATGTGAACTAAGTCTTAACCTGCGTCCCTGCTACTAAGACTTGCCCTGCATTCCTAGTTCTAAGTTTTTTCACGCGTTGTGCCGCTGGGCTGATGTTTGCTAAGTCTTAAACCTGCGTTCCTGCTACTAAGCTTTGCCCTGTATTCCTATTTTTAAGTCTTTTCATGCGTTGTGCCGCTGGGCTGATGTATGCTTAATTTTGCCCTGCATCCCTATTTCTAAGTCTTTTCACGCGTTGTGCCGCTGGGCTGATGTATAAACAGAGCTAACGTAATAAAATTTGTCTTCACAGCTTGGTGGTTTGTATGTAACTATTTTATTTATAAATACTTACTGCCGCTCTCAGCTACAGTAGAACCGCTCAACTGTGGACCCTTGTTCACACTATTTTTGTGTAACTTTAGTTCATACTACACCTTCCCTTTTTAAAACTGAGAAGTTTATTTCTATAATACATTATTGTACATAAGATTTTATATGTAATATAAAAATACTAATATAACAGAAGCAAAAATATTATAAGTTTAGTTTAAAATATAATTAATTAATAATAAAGGATATATAAATTTAATATAAAAGAGGATATTTTTTTTTTGTTGATATCAATGACCCTGAATGGGAAAGCATTATATAATTTATGACTAATTTATGTACTTTCTTACATTGATTTTGTTTATTACTTTTTTTATTTTTTATTTAAATTGATAGTTTCAATATTTTCATCAAAAATCTTTTTTTTTAGACTAAACCAACACTCAGGGTTCACATGCTCCTTATAAATGGGAAAGCTTTGTGATGATTCGGAAGACGGGTGATAGTTAGATGGAGGGTGGAAAGATGGAATAGTGTCGGTAAAAATTTGATTTAAATTGACACAGATTGAAACTGCCGGGAAACATGCCCGCAGTGAGATTATTCCACAATTTTACTGAGCGACTGAAGAACGAATTATCTCGGTAATGCGATGTTCTGTTGGGCAAAGAGGCAATGACAAAAGGATGGGCTTGAAGAGCTGCCCGAGTGGACCTAGGAAACACACGGGCTGGTGGCGTCAGACCATGTATCTCCCTTGAACACTTACCATGGTAGTACCTGTACAGAAGGCTTAGGCAACCAACATTGCGACGATGCCCAAGAGAGTTGAGAGAAGATGAAATATTTTCATCCCCTATCAAATATATCGCCCGTCATTGAAACGGTTCAGAAGCTCCAAATATGGTCTTGAAGCCCCTTCCCAAATGTGCGAATTGTATTCCATTTTCGGCCTAATATATGAGGTATGGATCACGCGAAGATCAGATGAAGTGAAGTATTTCTTGCACCGTTTTAAAAAACCTAGGAGTTGAGAGAAGATGAAATACTTTCATCCCCTATCAAATATATCGCACGTCGTTGAGTCCGACTCTGAAGCTCCAAATATGATCTTGAAGCCCCTGCTCAAATGTGCGAATTGTACTCCATTTTCGGCCTAATATATGAGGTATAGATCACGCGAAGATCAGATGTAGTGAAGCATTTCTTGCACCGTTTTAAAAAACCTAGGCCCTTGGCCGCTTCTTTCGACACATCGAAAATGTGATCATTCCAACGAAGATCTGATTGTATCGATATGCCCAGAACGTCAAGAGCATCTGACACCACAAGATCTACACCGTTCATATTCAGGGGTGCTAAGGGACTGTTCATTCGTTTGTGGGTTAACAGGCAACACTGGGTCTTGCTAGCATTAAATTATAATCTATTAGCAATACCCCACTCGGAGATTGTTTTAAAGTCATTATTAAGTGTGTCATTCATAATTTGCCTTTTTCTCTCAATCTCCAAAGAGTCAGGGCGTTTTTTGAAGAAATATGAATGACAAATGCTGCTGTCGTCCGCAAAAGAATGAATTGGGTTGTAGGTCAAAGACAGAAGGTCGTCGATAAAAACCAAGAACAAAGTTGGTGATAGGACTGAACCCTTGGTACTCCTGCGTTGATGGCGTGCTTATTTGACGAAATTTCGTCGACAATAACACGGACACTTCGGTCCTTAAAAAAACACGTGATCCACCGAGCAAAGTTACCACCGACACCATATGCAATCGGTCAAACGCCTTTGAAGTATCCAGATCAACAACCCTGCTCTCACCAAATAAGTGAACGCATTGGTTCCATTTTTCGGTGAGGAAAGCCATCAGGTCACCGGTAGAGCGGGTCCTACGAAAACCATACTGGCGATCACTAAGCAATTCGTTGTGCTCCAGATAGTTCATTAGGTTGAAGTAAATTATGCTCTCCATAACTTTGGCGAGCGTAGAGCATATCGCTATGAGCCGATAGTTCGCCCTTTTTTGGAACTGGCTGGACATTTGCGACCTTCCAACAAGATGAAAATACTCCTGTCCTGTAGGAGATGTTGAAAAGGTTGCGCAAAGGCCGAGCCAGTGTAGAAGCACACGCTTTAAGCACAATTGGTGGTTTGCCATCAGGACCAGAAGTTTTGTTTATGTTGAGTTTTGTGGGGACTATTTTTACTGCTCTCATTCGAAAATATATTTCTTGCATTGAACAAACAGTCCTGCCAATAGGTTCGCTTTATCAACCGAGTCAGTGAAGATTTGGTCATCTGTTAAAATAATTGAAATCGACAAAGACGTTTGATTTTTAACTTTTTAACGAATGACCAAAAGTTTTTGCTTCCTTTGGGGCAGAAAAGAACTTTTCGGGTTTTGAAATTGCGTTACAGCGATTCCTAGCCTCGATGCGAAGTCTATTAGTATCAGCATTCTTATCAGATCGAATTCTGATAGGCTTCCTCTGACTGCAATCCTGCAAGTCTCATTAAACCATGAGCGGTCTTTTGGCTTAATGCTTTTCTTCTTATTGGAGATGAAAGACCGCATACCAAATAATATAATTTCTTGCACCATAACTGCAAAGGCATTTACATTTCTGTCAGCGAAACATATTTTCCAATTGAAGTTGAGATAAAAATTATTTAACGCAGTCCAATTTGCCTTATCATAAAACCATGCAGTCCTCTTCGGGGCTTTATACGTAGAGGTGCAAAGGTTAGAAAATGAAAAAGCAGCGGAGATGGTGCAATAGTCCGAATTTCCAAGAGGTGCGTTGACACTCACATCATAGTTTTCATGATGTGAAGTCAGAAAAAGGTCTAGGATGTTATAGCTAAGCAGATCACTTCGTGGAAAAAACGTTGGTTCCTTCACTAGTTGAATCAATTGGTTAGATTCAGCAAAAAGCTCAACATATTGACCCTCAGGCGTTGTATGGCTCGAGTGACATAACAAAGCTGAGTTGTGGACATTGAAATCGCTGGCTACAACGATTTCGCTATCAGGGAACAACCCCAAAATGTGCGTTAACGAATCAGAAAGAGAGTCCAGTTTGCTAAAAGTGGGCTCCCTCCCTAAATACGGGCTTCTATACACGAAACAAAAGTGTAGCAAATGCGATCGGACCCAGAATCTAACCCAAATAGATCTAAACTCTGCTACATCCGAACGTACAAAAAAAGCGATGCCCTATGCGAAGAAAACAATGGCAGTAAGTGATACCCAGGAAAATAAAAATCCAGTGGATCTGTATCCTCGGCCACCTGGGCCTCACTTAGTGCCATTATTTGAGGCCTATTAAGAGAACAATAAGCATAGACCGAAAAGAATTCGCCCTCAATCCACGTGCATTGCAAAAATCTATGCGAAAATGACTCGATATTCTCGCACCGCGCAAACATTAAATAAATAGGGTAAAAAGGTAATTAGTTACAACCGATTATTGAGATTAAAATCTGAGGACATAAATACTCGTATGTGCAAGGCCAGTGTCTAACGCCTTCACCTTAGCACAATTCTGCCCACAGTGCAACCTCAACACAGGATGGAGGAGTTAACGGACACGACTAAACAATAATAACTTACGCTGCGAAGAGCATAGAAGGCCCTTCGCGTAGTCAGCAAAAAAAAAAAATTATAATCCACAGCTTATCGATGATGTTGTTGTTGCTGATGGGCGCACTCATCAAAGAAAAGCTTGGAATTCACCGATGCTGTTGTTGCTGCTGGCTACTCTCAGCAAATCTGGTTTCTGCTTTGTTAGTTGTTGTTATGCTGCTGCTTGTGTTGATTTATTTAATAATTTTTTTATTTTTTTTTTTTGATTATTCTTTTTAAGCAAAGATTAAAAAAAAAAATTGAGACCACATGAGGTCCTGTATATAAAGACTGTAATTTATGCCTAGTTTGATCAATGAGTACCACTTTGTCATATTTCTTTAAATTAATTGGCTTGATATTTTTATCATAATTCTTTTTTGGACGAATTTTTGCTTTTCCAAGTAACTCCTGAGATATTTTATTTGAGTGTTGTATTTTAAAACGTAATTTCTTTCCGTTATTGTCTATATTATAGATTGGATCAATTCTTCCGTCTAAAAGAATAGTGGGAGTGTCACAGCTTTTGCCGAATACTAACTCAAATGGATTGTATTTATATTCTAAACTTTTATGGGGTGATATGTTGTAACAGAATGCAAAATAAGATATATATTCTTCCCATTCATCAGTACTATTTAAATAAGGGAGCAGGCATTCATTAAAAACGCGATTTCTTTGTGTTGTGCTAACCGTTTCGTGATGGTACGGAGTTGATATTGTTTGCTCAAAGTGCAACACTTCACCAATTTCTTTTAAAACTTGGTTCACAAATTCAGTGCCACATCAGTTAAAATTTCTCTGACTGGGCCAACTATGTATGTCAATTTTTCGAGTATTGTTTTAGCCACTGTATTTGCATCCTTTGACGGAATAGGCGCCATTATCAAAAATTTGCTGAGGTCGCACATCATTGAAAGAACATACCAATTATCTGGTAATGGCCCGATCGTGTCTAAAACAATTTTTTCAAAAATTGTAATACTCCTATTGTGGAGCATTGGTTATTTTTAAAGGTTCAATATTCGTTGTTCGGGTGATGAACAGACGTTGGCGGAAAAAATAAGAATGTTAGGGTTAGTTGTATAAAAGTGTATTGGTTGGTTTATTTATACCTTTTTTCGTAATATGAGTGTTTTACAATGTTTAAAATTGTGATGTATTTTGTGAATTGTAATATGTAAACTTTATTGTTGAATTGAGGGTGGGTTTAAAAAATGTCCGTCCTTTGATGACTTCTAAAAACGAAACAAAAATCGCCTCTTTCTATATGCCCGAGCGTCACTCGTTACCGCGGCCGATCACCTCAGGGACTTTAGCGCCATGTCTGCGACAGCGGCCGGTAGACGTGAGGAAATGTTTAGTGACCACAGAGTTACGTGGCCACGTAAACATTCCGCCCACCTTGCAATATCAGCTAAACTTAGAATGGGTTAATTGAGTTCATAAACAAGTGATTCAAATAGCTAAAGGTTTACAAGTAGTTAATTTTTATTGAATTCAGTGCTATAAATTGTCATTAGTAAGTTTTTACAAGTATATGGGTTGTCGAGGATACCCTAGGGTGAGTGCTCAAAGTCCACATGGGTCAAACAGTGTCCAGCCGAATGCAGTACTTTGAGCTAGCACGAGTCCATTTTCGCCAGCAAAGAGGCCACTTCTCATAATCCTCGGGAAGTTGCCGGCGCCCAACTCCAGCAGAATTTTCTTCTTCGAGCTTGCCTTCGGGCCGGCTAAAAACATATGCTCGAACCGTTTTAGTACCGCTTCAGTTATGTCTTTTTCGTACGGCTCATGAGGAAGCTCATTTAAAATAAGTGCGTACACTTCGCACCTATAACTTTCATTATAGCGGGACCCGACGACGAATTGGCACCAGCTTTGACTGCCCTTTGGTATTGTGTCTAGCTGCAGTTTGTCTATCCGAAGCAATAACACTCATCTTGCGCGAAGGGTTTACTAGCGCTCCAATATAGTGCCAGTCATCGCCGTGGTGTAACTTTAGCATCACCGTTGATATCATCACCTCTCTCTTCATGGTTCCAGAGTATTTAGAGTACGTAGCGCGTTCATTACGGTTGCACTCTATTTGCCGCAATCATGGGTGTCTATGTAAGCTAGTGTGATGCTTGGCATGGCAAATGGCATAGTTATGATGACTGGTACATGCATTCGACCGATGTGACCTCGCGAGACAATTCTCGCAGTCTTCAACCTGTCCACTGCGTCATACTTCTCCGTCATGCTCATGTTGCGGAACTTTGGGCAAAGTATCAACGGATGGTCCTGGTTGCACAGACCACTAGCCGGTGGTTGGGTGTAGCTGGCGCGATCATCGGTCTTGGCCGTGTTGCGTTGCTTAACGACCTTGTTGCGCGTGTTTCTCGCTGCATCTATTTTTGTTGCTTGCCCGTTTTTTATTGGAATTGCTGTTGTTTTTGTTAGTGCTGCAACGCCTGTTGTTGCAGTGTTTGTTCGTGCAGCGCCTGTTAGTTGGGTGCCAAATAAATAAAATTAAATTAATTAAACTAGGGTAGGGTAGAGTAAATAGAGAGTAATGTAGAGAGAAGAGTGTACGGTAAAAAAGAGAATAGGGTTGAGTATGACAGCGATTTTAATCTGTGGATAGAACCACTACCTTCGTAATGGGTCTGGTAGTGATACCTTTTGCCGTGCGAATGTCTACAACACGAGCTCTAGAGTCTGAGCCTAAGTAAACCTTAGCGATTCTACCTAAGCTCCATCCGTTTGGAGGCAAATTTTCTTGTCGAATGACTAATTGATCATCAACATTGATGGGGGTTTGAGGGCGTTTCCATTTGTATCTTTTATGGAGTTCTTTGAGATATTTATCTTTCCATCTTCTACAGAAATTGTGATGCAATAGCTTTAACTTTTGCCAACGGCTTATGACGTTAGGCGCAGAGTTACTTAAGTCGGGTTCAGCTGGAGTGAGTAACGGGGTACCAATTAAAGAGTGTCCTTTGGTTTAAGGTGATAAAACAAGTGGGTTCTCACTTGAAGGACTTAGAGGTCTTGAGTTAAGGCAACTTTCGACTCGAGCGAGTAGGGCAGCAAATTCTTCGAAAGTGAACCTTTGATTTGCGTATACCTTTTTTAAATGTGCTTTACAACTTTTTACACCGACTTACTACAGTCCAGCCATGTATGGAGCGCCAGAGGGTATAAAATGCCACGCTAAATCTTGGTGACTGTAATTGTTCACAACTTGGGTCTGGAGAGTCTTCATGAATTCTCATCGATCTTTCTTCAGCATTTGCGTTGCTCCAACAAAATTCGTTCCATTGTCGGAGTAAAGAGCAGCGGGGCATCCGCGCCTTGAAAGCTGCTAAGCTGTGGAGAAAGCTGCTAAAAACGCTTGGGTAGAGAGGTCACTTGTCGCTTCGATGTGCACTGCTTTCGTTGCAAAACAAATAAAAACACAAATATAGCCTTTTTTTTATCAAGCAGGCTCGCCCGGTGTAATTTTTGGTTTCTATGGATCCAGCGAAATCAACACCTGTGTTTGTGAATGGATGGGTAAGTGCTGTGCGTTCAGGTGGCAGTGCAGCCATGATTTGGGTCTGCTGTTTTTTCTTGTGTATCACACAAATCTTGCAGTTATAGATTGCTCGTTATAAGTGAGAGCTGGCGACTTGACTAAGCGTCCATTTGCTCGAATTATGCCTTTTGAGTCCAGAAAGGGTATGAGGGTTAAGATTGAACTCTTTGTCGAGATAGGCTGCTTGTTGGCCAATAAAGCATATTCTTCTGGGAATCCATGTTTCTGGCTCAATATGACAAGCTTTTCTCTTATCACTTTTATTTCATTAAATGTTATATCTATCGTCGTTTGACTCATTTGTAAACGGCGTGGGGGTAAAGAGTTGGTGTAAAAATGATACACATACGCCATGACTCGTAGAGCTCTTGGCAGCAAGAAGAACCAGTTCAAGATGTCCTCTTTGGTTGTTGTGGCAAACGACTTAATGGGTTTTAAGTCAAGGGTGTGTCAACGGGATCTTTGGACTTGGGCCAGAATTCTTTTTCTCGTTTGAGCCAATTTGGACCGTGCCACCAGAGATGATGATCTCTTAGTTCTACGGAAGAACATCCTCGACTAGCCTCATCTGCTGGGTTGTCGTGAGATTCAACGTGGCTCAAGTTGTCGGTTCCAACCATTTCAGTGATCGTTGAAACACGATTGGTCACGAATGTGTTCCAGGAACAGGGTTGCTTTTTAAGCCAGGCCAGTACGATGGTAGAGTCCGTCCGAAGATTTAATTGGTATTGCTTCGGATCGAGTGGGGTATGACTAAATTTGCCAGTAAAACAGCTCCGCAGAGTTCAAGCCTCGGTAAAGATATTGTCTCTTCTGGCGCCACTCGTGTTTTAGCGACTAGGAGTTTAGTGTGGCTTTCAATATTTGCATTTGAGACTCGCAAATAAAGCACGGCACCATATGCTTTTTCTGAGGCGTCAGAAAATCAATGAAATTGAACGGTTGATTTGGGAGTGAAATCGGTCCACCTTGGAATTTCTATGAGTCTCTTCGTGTGTTCCAACGAATACCTAGGGTTTTGGTATTGCCTTCGCTTGGGTTCGACAGATTGAGTAGATGATCTTTGGGTAGATCGTGTAATATATGTCACGTATTTGAAGTCCACTTTCTGAGTGGGAGTCCGGCAGATTCTAGTGCTGCTATGAGTTTCGTCACGAGCTATCTTTGCGGTTGCGAATTGATGCGTTCCTGCCTGTACGTCATCGACGTACATGCAGTTGCGTAATATATATGACGCATGAGGGTGTGTATCCCGCACATCATCAGCCAATGGATGCAGCGTTCTGATGGCGAGATATGGGGCGCAGTTGACTTCAAATGTCACGGTTTGCTACTCATAGTCCTGATTGGGTTCTTCAATAGACTTTCGGAATAAAATTCGTTGATAAGCTGTGTCTTCTGGGTTGACTTCAATTTGCCCATACATATTCTCGATGTCAGCGTCAAAAGCAAACTCAGAGTGTCCACTTGCTGATCAGCTAGACTAAATCAAGTTGAAGTGCTGGACCAATGTAGAGCACGTCATTTAAACTTTTGCGAGTTGTTGGGTTAGAGGCGTTAAATACAACTCATAATTTTGTTGTAATGCTGTCGGGTTTGATCACTGCGGGATGTGACAGATAATAATGTTTGGGTCTATCCGTGTAAAAGTGTGGGGTTTTGACCGTTTTCATGTGGCCGAGTTGCAAGTATTCGCACATGACTCGATCATACTCTGCCTTGAGTTCAGGCTTTTTGAGTATTGACTTTTCATTGCGTAAATACTGCGCCACACAGTGTAACCGTTTCATACAAGCTGTGGCCAAAACTATTTGCAGTTGTCACAGAGCAACGAAATTTTCCAAATATTGGCCAAATCGGACAATGACCACGCCTACCTCCCATGTAAGACAATGTTAAAAATCGATGTATCTTTAAACTCCTTCAGTATTTTTTAAAACAATTTCATATTTGGTCTAAAATAACTTCATTCGTACCAAAAATTGCTATAATCAGATTATTATTCGAGGTACCCTCCATATAACCCGAATTTTAAATATCTCGTATCTTTAAAAATAAATACTTTATTTTATGGTTTTTACTAAAAATGGGCTGGGTCAGACCAGTTTTTAGGGTACCCCTCATAAGACTTCAATTCTTAAAGCCCGAGTACTTTTATCATAATCACTTCATTTGAACAAAATAACATAGAGAACTTTATTTTATCCCAACTAAGTCTTTGCTTAAAATAGCCTGATTTATTATATGATGCCCCCCATATAACCCACGTTTTTGAAAAACTTTCACTTTAACATTTTTAAAAAAGGTGTTTTTCTAAAAAAGGTTCTTTATAAAATATACTAACTTCCTTTTCAAAGCACCGAATTTTCAACATAAAAAACAATTTGAGATCATTTATTACAAAAATTTTAAACAAATAATAGGTATATTCATATATTTTATATATAAAAAAGAAAATAAAAATGAAAGTTAAATTACAAATAGAAAAAAATTAAGTATAAGAATTTCTGTAGTTAATCTGTTTTATCCGAAGTGTCACTTAAAAAAAAAACTTCAGAATTTATATCAGAAATAATGCTATTATGAGCATCGGCATCCGTACTATATTTTATAATATATGGCAATAAATCTTTATAATCATTTCATTTTGTTTTGGCAATATGTCTGTTCGAAGAAATTAGAGGAGCCGAATTTATCAGTAATGCAGCCATAAGATCTCGATTGCAATTTTCCCTTGAATTGTTTCTAGTGTGACCTAATCAATATTTTCTAGATTCCTTGTGACTAGATTCTAATGCGTCTTCAGATAAAAGTCCATTAAGTCCATTTCTACATTATGAATTAATGAAGGGTTTTCTTGCATAAAAATAAGTTTAATAGGTCTGCAAAATAACACAGACGATGGGGTTTTGTTCAACCATACTTCTCCCTGGCTATCAATATTAGTCATTTTCAGAGGAACCATTGCAACAATAAACAAGAATTCATCAGTCATGTTTTCATCGGAAAATTTTTGTTTGTAAACACTATGACTATGAAATACCATCAAAGCCATATTTTCATTCAAGAACACAACTAATATTTTTTTTTTATTTCAATTATTTTTAATAAACTTGAAGCAGTTTGATTAAGCAAGTCCTGCATTCTTACTTCAGCTGATACTTCTGAAACTATAATAGGCTTTGATATAAGGTCGTTTTTGTGTGTTTCAATTATTTTGTAATCAGAAAAATATTCAGGATGAAGACTGTTTACATCCGAACGCAATATTCTATAACGCCTTACCGATAATTTCAAGTCATAATATTATCGCCAAGTGCTTGAAATGATGTCAGACATTGATTTGTCGACTCAATAAGTTTCCTTTTGGCAAATAAACTCGCTGCACTTTCAATTTCTTTTGGTGATTTCTCATTAACTAATTGCTGAACTTTTCGGCGCTTTGTTCGACTGGATGCTTCTTGGAAATTAACTGGTTTTCTACCCTCTTTGGTTTAATTTTTTCTAAAAGTAGGAGTATCTTGTGTGCCTGATATAATCCGTATGCCTCTACTGGTACTAGGTCCCTTGAATTTATGAAATCATCTATAGATAAAATATTTCAGGTTTACTTTAACTCGAATTCTCCAGAGAATTCGTTTAAAATAATTCCTCTGGAGGAATCCAGAGAATTCCTAAAGTTTAAATCTAAAGAAGCCAACTTGTTGTTCCAGGAGAATCTGAGTTAAATTACTAAAACGCGAATGAACTTATATCATCTAACCTGTCAGTAAAACAAATAAGAGGAGATTGGAGCCAATCATGATGTTTTGTTTCGAATGCAGATGATTTTCGATGCACGGCTTTAAATTCTTCATTAAATTTAAAAACAATAAAGTGCACTTTGTTATGAGTAATATTACTTAAACAAAGCACTGAATAGTAAAATTTCAAAAATGTTTCTATATTCTCCTCTTGCTTTTTAATTGTACAATCAATCCTTGATTGTTTCCATAAATTGAAAACATCTCTAATAAAAAGTGGTGGTACCATTTCTAAAACATTGTTTTGTTAGCAAAAAATAAATTCACTCAATGTGAGAAATTGTTCACCTTTTTTATTTTAAAACTGGTTAACTTCACTGCACTGATAACTTTTTGATAGGTATGATTGATAGGTATGATATGAACTTTGAAAGACTTTGATTTAATTAGGTAAAAATACTTTTGTTTATTTTAAAGATAACGGTATAATTTTTAATGCGGCTGTATTTTGGATGAATAAGTACGGGTTAGATCAACTTGGAAGTAACTGTACTTAATTTTACGCATGTTTTAAGTGATCGGATTTTTTGGTACAAAACTTGATTCGATCATATATACTCTCGTTTAAAATATTCTCTCCCTAACTCATATACTATATAACATTTTTAATAGCTTTAAACGTTGAGGGTTGTATTGGAAGTGGTCGTATTTGTGGGCAGACTACGCCTATTTTTTCGCATATTTCGCAGTTTCGATGCAACTTTCACACATACCAAATCTTATATATCGTTACCTTAAATGCAAAAAGGCGGAACTAACAAAAATATAATTTTACAGGAGGAGCAAAAAACTTTGTTAAATGAAAACTATAAACATTTTTAATGAAGTTTTTTCTAATTTCACTTTAAACACACCGACAAATTTATTTTTAAATAAAACAATTTGTTTTTTTAATTATTAGAAGAGTTATGTTAGATAGATGCGCCTTTTTGGCTTCTGTTTTTCTGAAACACAAAAAGACGTACCTACAAGAAATAAGTTTAAGCATATACGAGTAGTTGAAGTATTTTATAAAGTTTAAAATTTCTATTTTCGACTTTAAGAACATATACGAATTAATAATTGATTATAAAAAAATTTAGTTTATTGATTAAAATAAAGTTTAACATAAGGATTTGAAATTAAAGGTTTTTCATTTTTAATTTGAGTTATACATACATATCGCTACCTTAATATAGAAAGGCCCTAACTCAATTTTTTTTACATTATAGGAGAAGAAAAAAACTTCATAAAAACAAAGTTCTGCAATTTCTACAGTAAAAAGAATTGTAACATCGCTACATCACTTATAGTTTTTAATGAAAAAATTTGTTTACAAAAAATTCGAAACTACAGAACTTAATTTTTTATTAAGTTTTCTCCTTCTCCTATTGACTTAGGGCCTTTTGAGACAGGGCCTTTCTATATTAAGATTTCTTTCTTTTTTTTTTGCATTTATTTATAGCTTGGGTAGTTGTGAATATGCCCCTAAAAGGATTTTTAGAAATTCGAAATACTTTAGAAGATACAGCCTTTTTTGTGAAGCAAGGTCTTCGTCAAAATGAGTTATAAAAAAATTACTTCAAACTTTAAACGCGTTTATCTCGAACCCACGTTTTTCGAACTGGCGGCCATGATATCTCCAGTTCAACTGAACCGATTTTCATGAAACAAAGTGGAATCGACGCAGAATTGTCACCATTCTCGGGTGAACCTCGACCATAATTTTAAAAAATTTTTTACTATTTTTTTTTTACACTAAACTACAAAAAAAAAAACCCGAAATTGAAATTTTTTTTTTGAATGGCCGCCATTTTGTCAAAAAAAATCACAAAATTAAGCTTGAGGTTCACCCAAGAATTACATCTATACTGATTATAACCCCGTTTTTTTTTCATTTCACACGCTCCGGAGACCCGGAATCGTGGCCGCCGTGACGACACCTTTTTTTTTCACCACCAACTTTGAAGTCTCATTACTTTTTGAACAGCCCACGTATCGAGGCAAGAAAAATTTTTTTATTTACTTTGAACCTTTTGTAATACAATAAATAAAAAAAGTTTTCAATTATTCTTTGCGTTTTCAAATAAGAATTTTTTTAAAAAGGGTCCAAAAAACGGGTTTTGAATGAGAAGACCGCCTTAAGGTAGCGATATATTCATAAGTTAATTCAGTTATATATTTTTATTTTATATGCATATAAATGCATTTTAAAATTATTTTTGAAATGGAATATTGTCATAGAAATAATGACAGTCTGCAGGTAGTAATTTTTTAAGATCCTGTAGATGTTGCCATTTTTTAAATGAAATTTTTATTCTCTGCTCATGTAATTGCGAAGGTGCAACAAGTGTGAATCTCTTTACAATTCTTTGCGGAAGCTGTTCGTAGTCTTCAGTTATATTTGTTTTGAAGTAAATGAATCCAGTTGTATCGTATCCCAAAGTACGTATCATATTGACAGTAGGATCTCCGGTCTTATTACCTAAAATTGAATAAAAAGGTTGAAATTTATAAATTTTTTAGAACAAGTTTATAGATTTAAAATTGATTGGTCGTGATCGTTACCTGGTCTAATCGAAGAATATCGCTTAGGAATAGACTCATAATTGAGAAAGTAATTATGATTTAAATGATGCACTGTCAATGGTTTAGGGTTTCTCCGGGCAGCTTTTATTTGTTCAACAAATTGGAATGGTAAATGTAATTGTTTATTTTTTATATTTCTTTCAATCAAAGAGTGGGTTGCATCACATTCCATTTGAGTGTGACCAACTACCATGTACTTGTTGCTCTATTGTGATGTTTTTTTCTACGCATAAGAAAACTAAAGCATTAGATAGAACCACATTTCTATTTTGGTAAAAACAACCATCAGAATAGAGAATAATGTGGAGTATGTCAGGGGATTTAACAACAGCATTTCTTAAATAATTTACGATAATTGTTGCAAATGTCGATGATACCAGATTTCCTTCTGTTTCATCCCAAACATAATTATCGGAGTCATGGTTTATAACATTATAAATTGTGAAATTATGAAGTTGTAATTTAATTTTATAATAAGCGGAGTTGGCTTTCGATTGCGGTATAAGCTTCACTGCTTGCATATCCATACAAATTAGTAGACTCACCCCAGATTTAGCATTTTCAATATCGTTTTCTTTTTCGATTCTCATTTTCTCTATTTCATACGTACATCGAGAAACTTTTATAAAGTGTAATTAGAAAATAGTAATAAGTATGTACATAATATGTGGTAAGTGTTGCTCAGCTGTGTGGATATAGGGAAGTATGCCCGAAAGGGAAATATACCCCATGACAAATAATAGACTATAATTTCTTAACAAAATTTAGTTATTTAGTTTAATGGCATTCATAATAATCAATCAAAAACTCGATTTTGAATTTTTTGTTAGTTACGCCTTTTTGCACTTATCAAATAAACACACATTTAGTTACGTCCTTTTGTTTTTTGTTAATAAAAGCGTAATTTTTGATCGCAGAAGTGTAAAATTTTGTCAAGACACGTAGTTTAATGACATTCATAATAATCAATCAAAAAGTCGATTTTGAATTTTTTGTTAGTTCCGCCTTTTTGCATTTTAGGTAACGATATGCACCTCAATTATAAGCCATTTTATAGTATTTACACTGTTGTGGGTTGTATGGGAAATGGGCGTGCTCGTTTGTTTTACTGTTTTAACTGTTTTAAAAAAATTATCATTTGTCCAGGAATTTGGGTGCATATGAGCATGTGTACCAAGTTTCATGTAATTATCTCAACTCCTTCCGATAATTCTACGCTTACGGACCCCATCTTTTCAGGTGACATGTTCGGGAGTAGGTTCTACGAAAAAAATTTTCTTGCGTTAATACCCAAGGAATTAAAAATTTTAAAAAATACTTATTTCTATATAAAGATTATTCTTTCAAGCTTAAAAATTTTTTTTCCCAAAATGAAATAACGTGATTTTCTATGTAAATTTTACCAAAAATTACCCAAAAATATCCTTTACGAAAAATGGCGTAAGAACAAAACAACGCAAAATTGCACCTCTATCTTTTCAACATATTTTTAAATAAGTTGATAAGTAACATAAAAAATTTAAAAAAAAAAAATCGTTTTTGGAGCTATTCACTCTCAAAGTTGGAAAATAATTTCCGGTTTTTCAATTTCAGTAAATTTAACATCACTAAAAACGCGATGTTTAATGTTGAATAATTTTTGAAATAAAGGCAGGATTGAAATAATTAAGTTCACATTAAAAATATAATTATTCTGAAATTTCTGAAACTATCAAACATTCATTCATTTCTTTTTAAAATTTATCCCACAGTAGACTCACAAAGTATGTATAAATGACTCAATTTACAAATTTGAATTTTAGGCGGAAAACTGCCATCACATATAATTGAATTAAAGACAAAAGATGCAAAATCGCACCTCTATCTTTTTTCCTCAATTTTTAATAAATAAAAGATCACTTTTTGAAAGTTTAGGCAAAATTTATATTTTTAAATCTAATTTTATATCTGATCTTATTGAAGGATTTCTTTAAAAAGAAAGACCATCAAAAACATTAGATTCTATATTTTTCAAAAAAAAAAAAAATACAATTTTATATTCTTTACACATCTCGTTCGAGAGTTATGATATTTTATCTGTAGAAGGTATATGCAAAGACGAAAATTGGTACAGTCTCAGAAAAAATAATCAATTTTCAGTTCATGCTGTGTCCAAATCTTCACGTATTTTAAAAAATTTTGCAGAATTCTCTAAGTTGAAGAATTATCTGTCGATTGATATATAATAAGTCATAATATAAAAAAAAAATACAAGTTAGTTTTGGCAGCAATTATTACATTGTGCGCCATTGCGATAGGCCTTGAGTTGCCAAGTTCCAATGAATTAGGGTTCTTAAAAGGTAATTTTACAACACAACGCCCATTACGGTTGAGGCGTGTTGTGTTTTTGAAGAATTCTTCGCATTGCTTATAGTCAGCTGAGAGCGAAGATGTTTTTGGAACTTCTTCCACTTCCCAGAACCGAGTCAAAAAGTCATGTGTGTCGACTTTATTGTAGTATGCAACAATATTCCTGGTGGGTGTAAACTGTTCATGAGGAAGGGGTCCTGTAAGAATACAACCAAATTCAGATTCTTAGGCCAAGAGTGATCCACTAATGCTGCGCTTCACACCACTGCAGATAATTTTCGGGTAAAGATCACAACCAATTATGATATCTACGGGTCGAGATTCATAAAATTGTATATTAATTCAATAAATTTGCCAATTGAAGGCTAGCCAGGTTTTCAACAAGGCTTGCATCACTAAAGGGTTTTCAACACTAAAGCCTGGGTTTCTACTTTAAATTGAGGGTTTTTAGAAGACCGTATTATTATAGTACAGGCTTTTGTCGGGTTCGCTGACACTGTCTGTTTGAGCCCAGTGACTTGAGCGCCAGCAGGGCTTTTGGGTAAGCCAATACGTTTTCTAAGCTGATCTGTTAGAAATGTCGCCTCCGATAGAACCTTCGTGTTCCACGTTGACCATTGCAGTTTCTAGGAGGATTTCTTTTCTGCTGGCTGCAAAGTGAGAATTCACTACTTGGGCTTCAAGCTCTTGGGATTGGGTAGGGTCAGTGGACTGTATTTGGGTTGTGGATACCTGCCGGGTAGAGTTGACTTGTTGATCTGCTTCTTGCGCTTGCGCAGTTGTGCTAGGGTTTATGTCTAATGTGGTCTTATG
The DNA here is from genome assembly GCA_914767935.1 of Coremacera marginata. Lineage (NCBI taxonomy): Eukaryota > Metazoa > Arthropoda > Insecta > Diptera > Sciomyzidae > Coremacera > Coremacera marginata. The sequence continues at coordinate 112,686,565 of OU612045.1, forward strand.
CAATGATAAATGGTGCCTCTTCTTGCATATTCTACAGCTGTTATCACTTTTGCAATCTTTAATGCCATGAGAAACTGCTAGACAATTAAAACAGCATCCAACACTCTTCACTGTTGCTATCCTTTCGTCTATTTTCATGGATATGAAGCTTGGGCACTCACGAAGAGGGTGATTGCTATTGCAAAGTCTGCAAATAGCACCATTATATTCCCATTCGGTGCTGGAAAGCGATGGTTTAGGGTACTTTTTAATTTGTTTGGCTACAAATTGTTGGGTTGGTTTTGGGGTAGGTTTCGAAGAACATTCATGTGATATGAATTTACCCTTCTTTCTCCCCACAAGTGGGGGCCATTATGACATGGGGACATTCTGTTGACTTGGCCTTGGGAGTGAAATAGAAGAGAAAGCCTTTTTATCGCCAACATATTCTAGGGTTTTAAACTTATGAGTAAGAAAACTATCTAAAATTTTCCACTCAAGGATTGTGGACTTATCTATTCAAAGTCTTCTAATGTATTTTTGGGTAACTTGGTTGAACAGAGATACACCAAAATAGGATCCCAAGTATCTGTAACTATACCAAGTGTTTGAAGGGTGAAGACAGAGTTATTTATTTTTCTCTGCAGCTTTTTAATTGAGCTTCCTGTCTCTGTCGCGATCTGTGCCAAATTGAGTTGGGTTTTTCAATGCATTTATTTGCATTAGTTTATTCTCATATTGGTCGATGAGATTTGACCATGCCATAAAAAAATCCCTCATTAGTTAAAGGGGCATTTTTTACTATTTCTTGAATAGTCGGGCTTCACCGCGGGTTTTTTGAAGTAAGTGGAAAAGGTTTTCCACGTTACTTATGCGGGAGTTTTTTTTTATGTAGAGTGCCAAAAGCAGACATCTGCATGTGGGCCATGTGACATAGTCCCCATGGAAAATGTCCGTATCGCATAGTGGCAGACGGATCGTTGGGTGCTCTTCTACCGCTGAGTTCACTGCTAAAGGTGATGGCTTGGGTTTCATCGTGTGTGCCTTCATTGCTTCAATATGCTCACTCATTGAAGCAGAGCAGAGCACGTATGACTGGTATGTCTTCCTGTGCCTCTCCTTGAACTTCTTGTCTAGGGCTTCCGATGGAGTTTTAGCTTCTTCACGGATTTCTTCGTATACCGTTTGAAATTTCTCAAAGAGGTAGTGCACTTGTTTCTTTTGCACTTCGAGAATATGCAGACTCTGATCCTCCAGTTGAGTCTCGCTATGTCCTAGCTCCAGCTCAATAATGTCATTAGAGAAATGAAGAAATTTCTTGAGAGACATGTTGAGTCAGCTGATGTAGATATGAAGAGGGTTGGGTTGGGTTGTGTTGGGTTAAGTTAATTATCAATCGGAGTGAAACGAATTTGAAATTGTGCATTTTTGTTCTTTTGGGTTGAGAATGTTTTGTTTAAAAATCTCCAATTTTATTAATATTTTATAAAAAATTCAAAAAACTCTGCAAAATCTTCAAACGGATGGGTTATGAAAGCACTGAATGAGTATGAAATCTGTGCACTAAGGGTTAAAGATTTTACTTTATCTAAAAACTTTTTGAAATAAATTAAAAATCTTCGATTTCGGAAAAAATACACTTTATTCGGGTAACTATTGGGTTCCAGATTTGAAAACACCTTGAGTGTTTCGAAACAGTGCACGAAAGTTGATTCTGTGTCACTTCTTGTATAAAAATACAATTATCGAAATATTCTCGAAGATGGGTTAACACGAACAGCAGGGGTTAAAAATGCTATCGATTAATAAATTTTTTCCAAAAAATCGAAAAAAATTTTAATGGGTCGGCAGGGGGTTAAGCCAGACTTCAAGGGTTAAATATTCAACAAAACTTAATTTTCGGGACAATTGGATAAAGCTGTGTAATCCCACAAAAAATCCCACAAGTTCTGCCGATAGTGTAACACACTTGCTTTGCTCAATCTGGGCACGGTGTCGAGAGAAGTAATATATATGTGTGTCTGTGTGTGTGTATATAGCCAAGTGCCAAAAAGTGTTAAGCAAATTTATTGAGTTTTAAATTAAATCAAACAAATGCAAATATTGACAACATTTGTGCACAAAATTATCTATATTAATTTATAAATTGTTCGGATTTCAACAATATATTCGCACTGTATTTGTTTGCGCGCTTTTGCTTAGATAGCCGCCGCTTTTGTTTTTACCAAATATATGTAAAAATATTTTCTTTTTTTGTGCACAACTTTTTGTCAACTTTGAAGTGTTTTATTTATTTTGTTTTATGTGTGTATAAATATTAACGATTAAGCGCCGAATGAAAATCTACAAAATGTGAACTATATGCAAACTCACTCTGTTTTTTTCCTTGGGTTATGGGTGGGTGTTTTGTGTTGTTAGTTTGATCGTGTTGTTTTGCAGAATTTTGGTTCTTTTTATTCATTAAAACGATTCCGCCGGGTTTTATTCCACTGGAGCTCTTGGGTAGGCTCGAATAGGACCAAATGTTCGGGTGATGAACAGGCGTTGGCGGAAAAAAGAAGAATGTTAGGGTTAGTTGTATAAAATTGTATTGGTTGGTTTATTTATACCTTTTTTCGTAATATGAGTGTTTTACAATGTTTATAATTGTGATGTTCTTTGCGAATTGTAATATGTAAACTTTATTGTGGAATTGAGGGTGGACTTAAAAAATGTCCGTCCTCTGATGACTTCTAAAAACGAAAGAAAAATCGCCTCCTTCTATAGGCCCAAGCGTCATTCGTTACCGCGGCCGATCACCTCAGCGGCTTCAGCGTGCCATGATTACCACAGCGGCGGGTATACGTGAGGAAGTGTTTGCTGACCACAGGGTTACGCACAGTGTGACGCGAGTGGACTAAATAAGTTATAGAAAAAAGTCGTAATTTTAAAAAAATATATGTGTAGATTTATAGTTTGGAGTCTTGTTAATGAGAATGCGAGAGCATTTTGCGATATCTTTCCATTTGTAAAGTTCCTGGCTTTCACAAATTGCTTTGAAAGTGTAACGAAATATCTGTTTTTGTAGTTTCGTTCTGAATATTTTCCAAATTCGCAAAAATTCGAGTGTAATTTTTATGCAAAATTTTAACATAGATATATTTTACAAGTTCTAGCTAAAAAATATAGTTAAAAATGTGGCTATCCAAAAATACGAAAATCTTTTCATGCAACAAAAAAAAATAAACATTTTTGTTTTTTTTATATCAAAGTATGTCATACAATCTTTTTCTCTTTTTCAACACATTCCTTAAATTTGAGAAAACTTGAAATAAGAGTTTTATGACCACTTTTCTGGAGCATGTTTTGACGAAAATACGTAAATTTGTATGAAAAATAAAAACTTTTTCATAAAGTTTTAAACGTCGTAAGAAATAATCAAAATTTTTGTTTTTTCTTATTTCAAGGTATGACTTATAAGAGCTCTTTTTCAACATATTTCCAAAATTTCAGCTTGCGAAAACTGGAAATAAGCATTTTATAACCACTTTTCTAAATCATTTTTTGACGAAAATTTGCAAATTTGTATGAAAAAATAACATCTTTTTCATAAATTTTGAAACGCCGTTACAAAAAAAAAATCAACATTTTTGTTTTTTTTTTATTTCAAGGTATGCCTTATAAGAGCTCCTTCTCAACACATTCCCAAAATTTGAGCTTGCGAAAACTTGAAATAAGGATTTTGTGACCACTTTTCTAAAGCATGTTTTCAAGAAAATGCTCAAATTTGTATGAAAAAATAACAACTTTTTCATAAAGTTTCAAACGTCGAAAAAAAAATCAACTTTTTTGTTTTTTCTTATTTCAAGGTATGACTTATAAGAGCTTCTTCTCAACATGTTTCCTAAATTTGAGCTTTCGAAAACCTAAAATAAGGATTTTATGACCACTTTTCTAAAGATTATTTTTTAAAACATGAGCACTTATTGCGCACCAAAAAACTGTCTAAAAGATAGTTTTACTTTTCGTAATTATAAATATACATGTATATTCTTATATATGGGCATTTCCGCCGAAAAGCCCACCGTGACACGAAAATTAAAAGTTATTAAAAACTTATTATTTAATGATATTATCCTAGAGGAACATTTTTATTTTATTGATTGAATTGATTTTATTTTATTGATATTGAATTAAATATAAATTCATTTACCATTATGATCAAATCGTCTGCACTGTTTCACAACTGTAATTTTTCTTTTTAATTAATGTTTTGTAAATGTTTCGTAAATGTTTTTGTTTTAGTAGAAATGGAAGGCATTAGCTAAAAATAATGAAAAATGGTTGAGGCAAGGATAGGCAGAATATATTAAATTTGTTTTTTAATAACTAAATCACTTAATTACCCAATTACTTAATTACCCAAATGAATTACAGTGGAAAAAATGTCACGTAACGCCATGTCACGTAACGTTTCATACTAAGCCCAATAAAAAAAAGAGAAAAGGTTTTTAAATTTGATTACTTTGAGAATAAACTTATACTATTTCAAATCCTTCTAAAAAAGTTTTATACAAATATTCTTGCCAATTTACAGAATTTTACTAATTTTGTGATCCAAGTCAAAAACCACTTCTATTTTTTGTCACGTAACGTATCATTTTTGGTGGCTTCTATCTAAGAGCCGAACTTTTGATAACTCTTAGGTTTTACACCTTGTATAGTGTGCTTAGTAAGCTATTGGAAAATCAAACCAAGGAACTTGTAGGTTAAATTTTTCATTCTTTTTTGACTCATTAAAGTCGTACGATCATCACGTGCGCCACGGAAATACCCATATGTATAAATATTATAGTAGTTTAATATAATAGAAAATTCAAAATTCAATTTATATTTTTTTCGTTTCTGGCAATTCTGCACATTTTTGACACCCTACACTTTGCTTATGTGGTAAATTAAATTGTTGCATACACAAATAATATTATGTTCCAGCATCATTTAGAATGCATTGCTTGATATATAATTGCTATTAATATTTATATTAGTAATTAATATACTAATATATAATGAGTAGCATGTTTATTATTGTTTTGTAGTTAAATTTAATTTTGTTTAAAGTAAAGCACTGGAGAATTATATTACCATGCTTTATACGGTATTTAAAGATTCATTGGAGCCTACAAAAACAAAGAGAGAAGTATAAGAACAAAACATATTTTGACTTATGAAAACCCGTTGTCTTAAGCAAAGTAAAAAAAAAAGCTGAAAAGCAAGTGCAGCAAGTGCGTGATTTAGTTAAAGTAATAAACAAATATCTTTAATAAATTACATTACTTATAACCAGTTAATTATAATTTTTCGAAAAAAGTATGAAAAGCATTGCAATTATTCAGAGTTTTTTAATAAATACGTTTAATTTTTTAATGTCTCAACCAAAAAATATAAGTGATATTTTTGGGGTGTGGTTGGAATCCAATGCATTAAATTATAATGAAAGAAGAGATGCAATAATAAGTTTTATAAAAAATAAGATCGACAATGGTGTAGAGCTTGATTTCGATGAACTCAACAAAGAAGTGCAATTTTTGCACAAAAAATCCGAGAAAGATCAGCATTTGATTTAAAATATTCGGTTGAACTCGTTATTTACACCTCATTAAAAGAAATCTCAAATACTATAGATCTTCTCACGAACAACAACAATATTATGATGTAAATATTTTTAATTAAATTATTTTTATTTATGTATATAAGATACAGTCAAATCCTACTTTGCTGATGATTCTCCGTGCCCCAAACTCAAATGAAAGAAACTTGCATAAAACATCTTATGTATATGAAACACCTGTATTAGGATTTTCTATTAACTGACGTATTTTAGAAACCGATTATCGGCTAAAAATACTAATCGGCAATATAAATTAACCGGTTCGGTGTAAATTAAAAAAGAAACAGAAATTTTTAATAACCTTTTGTTTTCTATTATTTTATTTAGCAATATATACATTAGAGTGGAGTATGGAAAGTAAGTAAGTTATAAGTAAGGTGTAAGAGTAAATTGTATGGACATTTTTTTTTATACAAATTTGAAATGTGCATGGGCCTCCATTGTTCCTTTACATGTAAAAAGTAAATTGTAAAATTTTCAGGAAAAAATATTGATATTTAAACGTGCCTCTAGCGACCTTTATATTGAAAATTGGAGATATATTGAGAAATATTGCAGTTTTTCCACACAAATCCCAATTACATTTTTTTTTTAACGAAAATTTCGTTTAAATTTGCGTTTCGTTTTTAATTAAATTTTTCTTCAAAATGGGTTATCAGATGTGAAAATCTGACTTAAATTACCAGATTTATGATTTTTTTACTTTTAGGAAAAAATCCCATTTTATAGTTGGAATACCAGCCATTTGTGGGATCACCTGCAGCAATCCTCAGTGTATACAGTACCCTGCCACTGAATTGTGAACACTATCCAAACTCAGACAAGAATGCACCACAAACAAAATCGCTCCATGTAAATCACTGATCGAAGAAGAACAATCTATTTACCAAATGAAAGGTCAAAGGTCAACCTTTAATCTGAGGAAGGGTTCCAGCCTCAACTGTTGAAGCAGAGAGAATATTTAGCACTTCCGAGTTAACTATTAATGATAGACGTTCCAAACTTAAGGCAACAACACTCGACAAGCTAATTTTTTTACAAAAAATACTGATTTGTAAATATATCTCAATAGGTTGTAAAAAATCAATATAACAGAATAAAAGGCTTAATATCTTGATTTAAATTTGTTCGATAGTATCGATATATCGTATATCGATACTATCGAACGAAAAAACGAAATGGCCATTTCAGCCCTTGAAAGGACTTTGACCAAGCTTCTTATGATCAATTTTGCTGCGTGTGATGTGAAATGCTTGCACACAAATGATAGAGAACTGGACCTACATGTTTTACGCCGACTCCGAACGGCTTATGTTCTCAAGAAGCTTTTCATGACAGTTTTTACTCTCTGAGGTTTGCCATTGTCTGCAGAGAGGTGACGGCCGAACAGAAAAATTAATTCAATTGAAAAAATTTTCTGTGTCAGATGGACGGTTCGAGCCTGGGTTCTCTGGCGTAAGAGTCACACACTCTACCCACTACGCCACGGCCGCCACATCAAAATTGAAGTCAGTTAAAAAATGTTTTTAACGATGTTAGACAGAGCTGTTACAAATGTATTGGCAAAAAACCCATCTGCAAGTACTTGTTTCCTTTTCGGTGCAACTCCCACAGTCATGAATTCTTTTCATTGTTTGTCGAGAAAAATTGATGAAAAAAATTGTATATACGGTTTGTCAACATTACATGATTGGATTAGGATTTCTGAATGCATATTGCGTATTGCATATAGAATGCAACTTAAGTGCTGGCGAGTTTCTGAATCCAATAGAACAATTTTAAATGACACAAAGCAAAAAATTCAAGAGGAATTTAGGAAACAAATGGGCTTGCGAGTTGATAAAGTCAAGACAGGGTATGGAACATCTAATGATGGCAACACAGTAAGAAAAGGATTTTCTAATTTTCGTACATTTTCTGCAATTACCGGCTATCTATCACTTATATCTATCACGTTTATTCGAAACTTTTTTGATTTGATTTTGCGTATTCTTTCAAGTGGTAAGGATATAAACCTATTGACTTTTAAAGAACTACTTAATGGAACGTTTAATATGTATATATTGAATATATGTTGAAAAATACTCTTGGTATTACATGCCAATGACAGTCCACAAAATTTTAGTTCATGCTGACATAATAATAAAAAACTTGTCTTTACCAATCGGCTTGCTCTCAGAAGATGCCTTAGAAGCCACGCATAAAGAGTTTCATAAGTGTCGACTGTAACATCTGTGTAACATCATAAGTGTAACATCTTTCAACATTGGTTCTGCCGACAATATCAATATCATCAGCGTACGCAAGGAGCTGGACGCCTTTGTAGAAAATGGTGCCATTACGATGCACACCGGCCTTTCGTACGATCCCCTCCATGATGATGTTAAAAAGATCGCATGTCAATGGATCGTCTTGCCTGAAACCTCTTTCGGTATTGAAGGTTTCGGAGAGGTCATTTCCTACCTTGACGGAGCTACGTGTGTTGCTCAACGTCATTCTGCAAAGTCTTATCAACTTTGCAGGTATACCGAACTCAGACATTGTTGCGTATAGGCAATCCCTTCTCGGGCTATCGAACGCAGCTTTAAAATCGACAAAGAGATGGTGTGTGTCAATTTAATTTTCGTGGGTTTTCTCCAGGATTTGACGTAGCGTGAAAATCTGGTCTATGGTGGACTTACCAGGTCGAAAGCCACACTGATAAGGTCCAATCAGTGTTTTTGTAATCGGCTTTAATCTTTCACACAGTACGCTTGAGAGAACCTTATATGCGATGGAAATAAGACTGATACCTATATAACTTGCGCAGATTGTTGGGTCTCCTTTCTTAAGTATAGGGCACAGTACGCTGAGGTTCCAATCGTCGGGCATGCTTTCTTCTAGCCATATGTTGCTGATGAGCTGATGCATGCGCCTTATCAATTCATCGCCGCCGGTTTTAAACAATTCAGCTGACAGGCCGTCAGCACCCGCTGCTTTATTGTTTTTGAGTCGTTGGATAGCAACTCGAACCTCTTCATGGCTAGGTGGTGGTACTTCCACTCCGTCATTGTTGATTGGTGCCTCTGAACTGCGCTCTCCATGGGCGGCATTGGTGGAATCGTCGCCAGTAAGTAAATTGGAGAAGTGCCGTCTCCACAATCTCAGCACACACTGCGTATCCGTATTCAGATCTCTATTTTCGTCTCTACAAGTGGATGCTCCGGGCTTGAAACCTTGGGTTAGACGCTTAACCTGTTGATAGAATTTTCGTGTATTCTTCTTGCCCTGGTATACCTCTAGTTCCTCACGCTCACGCTTTTCTTGCGTCTGAAAAGGCGACTCTCTTCCTTCCTCTTTTCGCGGTAGATTTCTCGCACGGCTCGCGCTGCAGCTGACTGCAGCATTTTTTTATGTGCGGCATTTTTTACTGCTGTCGCGATGCGACACTCCTGATCATACCATTGGTTCCGAGGTTGCGGGCGCCGGAAACCAATGACTTCTTCAGCGGCAGTGCGCATGGAGTGGGATATATGCGCCCAAAATCCGCCGGCGTCGTCGGGTCCAGAGGTTGGTTGGTTGAGCTTAACCGAGAGTTGAGCGGAGTAGGCTTCGGCAGTCCGTTGTAATTGCAGCTTAGCGACATCTAGCTTTCGTTGCATTCCTGTGCGTATGTTCTTCGCATTGCATAATCGCATGCGGATCTTGGCTGCAACAATATAATGGTCGGAGTCAATGTTGACCCCCCGAAATGTACACACATCTAGAACACTAGAGACCATCAATTTCATCTAAGCAAAAATTGTACGCTAGAAAACATTACAGTGATAATGATATAATGCAATATATTATAGAACCTGAAACTGAAGATAATCCGAGAGATAATATTTTCTCAAATTTTGAATTAGCAAATACATTTTCCAGCAGTTCGTCTGATGAACTTGAGAGCGAATAATTGCTTTTTAGGTAAAAAATAATTTTTAAGAGAGTAAATACAAAACAGACAACTCAAAATTTTTAAATTTCTAGGAGAAGCAAAAGACTATGTTAATTTTGAAGGAACTCCATACAAAACAATGAGACAAAACTTTTTTGTTTTAATTATAGAGAAAGAAGATATGTTGATAATTTTAATAGTCAAAGGAATCTTCGCCTTTTTAAAATTTCGAATTGTTTTACATAAAAAAGTAAAAATTTGTATATTTTGAGTTGTGACTGTTTTTTATTTAGTGTGCGATATGTGTGTAAATTAATAGTTTGTTTAGTATTTAATTATTTTTTATAATTAATAAGAATGGTTTGTTTGGTGGTTAATTAATAAGAATGGTTTGTTTGGTGGTTAATTATTTTTTATTGCTGGCACTATGTGCCAGTTTTAAATCCTTCGCTATCCAGTACAATACTAACTCTACAATAACTCTATCATAACTTATTATAGTTTAGCCGCTGTCGCTGTTGTCGTTGTGGCCGTTGTAGCTGCTGCTGCTATTGCAGTCGCTGTTGGTATTGTTGTTGCTGTCGCTGCTGTTGTTCTTGCTGCTGTTGTTTCTGCTACTGTTTCTGTTCCTGGTACCGTTCCTAAGCAGACGCTTAGGTTGCAAAAAATAATTCAAGCGGATGCGCGTGTGGAACTTTGTTGTTGTCGAGTGCAAGCTAAGCCGAATCGTAGAGGCAGATGCTTAGGTTGCAAAAATTTATTATGCGGCAGTTAGCTGTGTTAACTTCCCTCTCTCTTAAGAGGAGCCGTCCACGGCTGCATGTATGTAATGTGCGGCACATTTTTCCAGGCGTTCGTACAGTTCAGAAATAAATCAATACATATTTTAAAAGTGATTATGATGTTATTGCATCATCACTAAACATATTTTAGAATTAGGATCTTATAAACGTTACAATACTTGTATTAAATTACATTATACAATCCCATTTTTTCTTATTTTTTAATACATTTTTTTAGCTTCTGTTTTTGCGAATTTGAAAATAAAATTACATTTGAACAGCAGAAAGAAAGAGAAAAAAAAATACAAATTAATTCTAGGCTTAAAACTAACAAGCAAGATTTTCAAATTTTTTCCTTTTATTACTGAATGAAAGACTACTCCTTAAGAAGAGGCTTCCTCGACTGTTTTGAGGTGATCTGCTATTTTTTTTAATGCTATCTTTTTTTGCCTTCTACAATAAACGATGTAGAGAGTAATTAATACGACAAGAATTAAAAATGCCAATAGAAACCCGTATGACTTATGTTCAATTTTTTTACTTATTTCCTGTATCATCTGAATGTTCTGTAAATTCAGATCAGCAGTCGCCAAAGAAGGTCAACTAAAATTTAATTAATAGTTAAAGTAGTGGAAAAAGTACTGTGATTTTGTTTTACAATTTTTAAACATTAAATATAAAAGTTGTATACATAGAACATAAAAGTTTTTGATGATAAAAGCAAGAAAGGAAAACTTGGCACCATTGGAAAGTTAGTGCGAAAACAGTAAAAGCAAAAACTTTAAAGCTTTCACCATGCACATAAGCAGATTCTTGCATTAAAAAGGTAACGGGGACAAAAAAGCATATAGGCAAGAAGCTAGTTTACGTCGGTCGTCATGTCAAGCAGCAGCATCTCAACAAGCGGTAAAATAATCGAGTGATTAAAGTGCGGTGTTAAAGTTAAAATTAAAATTAAAGTTTAAGTAACAGAAAAAATTTAATTGCATTTAAGGACGGAAAAATTGGTTAAAATAAGTTAAAAAAAAAAATAAATAAAATAGCATAAATGTTAGTTTGAAATGAAAAGTTAATAAGTAAAAGTAAAATCATATATAGTGGTATATACATGTAAGTGTACATGCATATAAATCGTGATCGTGCAAATCTCACCACTTAATACACATCTAAGCTAACCTAAGAATAACCTTAAAAGCTATAATTAAATGATAAGCTAACAAAATGTAGAATATAACTTTTAAATTAAATAAACGTAACAAACCTCTGAGCTAAACATAAAAAAAAAAAAAACATTAGAGTGAGCGAAAGAAGAAAAAAAAACTTAATACATATCTAAGAACTCTAAGCTACATTTCTAAATAAAACTAAAATAATCTTAACTAAAATCTAAGCTAATAGATGTGCGCGATAAATGTTTAAAAGTTAGTAAAATTCTTAAAAATCTACTTAAATCTATGCTTAAAAGTTATTCTTAAATTATTGCTTGTTGTTGTAATCAATGCAGTTAGTTTAAACATACAAACATACATAAAAAAACACATACAAAACTAATCTGTTGAAAATAGCATAAAACAAAAAAAAAACAATGTTGCTAAAGTATAAACTCACCCCGCTTAGCTTATCACTAAGTCACTGCTAGCAAAAATTGGTAACATGCGTTATGTTAAAACGCTTTATGTTAACGCGAACTTTCTTTGTGCCTTTTAGAAAAAAAAATAATTTTAGCATAAAAAAAAGCTTTATCTCCTTTTAACAGAAAGTTAGCTCATCGCGAATAAAAAAACCAACAATGCAGCTTGCCTTGCTCACCAACATGAAAGATCTTTCATCGCGGGAACAGTGGAGTTAAGCAAAGTAAGTTTTTTTTTTATTCTCTTCTATTAATTATTTGCAAAGCTTTTCTCTTATAATTTTTTTTTTAAATGAATGAACGAAAAAAGGAACAACAACCACAAACATTAATTGCTTAAAGAAAAAAAAAACATATCAGCTGTAACGTAATCTAATTGAAGAAAAAAAAAACAACAAAAGAACAAAAATATCTTTTAATCAGTTTTGTTATATAGTTTTTTAACTAGTTTTTAAATATTTTTCGATAATGTAAACTAATAAAATGTAATGTATGTAATGTGATATGATATATAATGATATGATATGTAATGAAATAAATGAAAAAGAAATTATTATAAAGTTGAATTAATCGAATTTTTTTTATTATTTTTTTCTTATATTAGAACATTATATTTTCCTAATATTAACGTTATTTCATATCTTGTTTATATTTTTTTTCCATAACTCTAGCCACATAAACCATTGTTTAATTAAAATTTTTGTTTGTATTGACTTTTGGTAGTGTTTAAAATGAGTTATTTAAGAATTTTTCTTAAATAAAAACAACGGATTGTTTTGAATTATGTATTTGTAAATTTAAAGTTTGATTTCATGCGGGCATTGTGAGTAAGTTGTGAGATACCTTTTTTTTTGGGTTCATCTTAAAGATTAATAGGGATTTTGTTTTATGATGACCATGGATGGGAGGGCAAATGTTGAGGCCAGGTCACCAATTCTCAACAACAACATAATTTTGAGCGCAGATTTTCTTTTCATCCTTTTAATTGTTCTTTTTCTAAATTTCTTATCTTTCTATCTTTTTCTAATTCTATGCATTACTACCTTAAACCCATTCCTTGCACGCAACTTAAAATTTGCATTGCTGTAGTTGTGTTTTTATCAGTGATAAGCTACAAGAACTTCCACTCCCACTAGCCGACGAGCCAGAGCCGGAAATCAAAGCGTGCATCCGTCGCATATCATCATCTCAAAAATAACTGTAATATCCAGATCGTTACATGCTGCAAATAATAAAAATAATTTTTGGCGCCCAACGTGGGGCCCACACAATCACAATTTTTGCATACGCATTTTTAATTAAATGTTTTTTTGCCATCTTTGTAAGAATCTTTTTAAAGTTTTTAAAATTGCTCCAAATTTATTTTGTGTGGTTCCCAAACATTTTTCTGGTCCCAATTTCTTCTAACAAAATTCTTCAAAATCTTTTTTTTAGTGATTGTAAATTTTCTTTCGCATTGGAATTGATACGATTCAAAGGCTTGTGCTGTCTTCGTATACCGGCAAAAAAAATTTTGGGATTTTGCTATTAATGTAAAATTGTCATTTTTAAACTATTCTGCTTGGGAATACAGATTTTTTGGAACCATTTCTAAGATCTGGCCACGGAAATACAGTTTTATTTGATTTTTGCATTATTTTCTTTGCATCATATATTTATTTGTTTGGAAATTTAACTATGATCTAAATAATTGAACTAGTAAACAAACTATAATTTGCTGTCTTTCTATCTATTCTTTATCTTGTTTCATTCCCCATACATTCTTTCTATTTCTTCTTTACTTTTTGTACTGTCAGCTCAAATAAAGATGTTTTTTAAGTTACTCACAACAAACTCCAATTAGCTACGCAATGAAATCAATGTTGGAACATTTTTATTATAAGCATTTTGTTATAATTCACTTGTTGTGAACTTAACATTTATGGTTTAGTTTACGATTTGTGTTTGATTTTTTTTATTATTTTGATTTTTCTTAATGAATTTTTTTTTCCAAAATTCGAAATTCTTTTTGCAAATTTGTTGCTGTTCTTTTTTTAAAAAATATCATTTCATACTGATAATATATTGGTTTTCTCTTGATTTTCATTTTTAATTTGCTTTTTATTTTGTTTTGATTTAGAGGTTTGAAATTTTTTTTGAGTTTTTTTTGCCTTATAACTTTTTTATTCTTTAGAGGAATTTTTTTTTATTTTTGGATTTATTTTTGATTCGCTTTTGATTTTGTTTCGCGATTGTTCAAATTTATTGTTTAGTTTCGCTGTCGCGATTTATATTTTATTTAGAACACGTTTTGATTTTTTTTATATCGATTTTTTTTTTGTGCTTGGATGGAGCTCTTTAAAAGTTGATTTGGTATTTACACTCTTTGACCTCTTGCTTATTTGAGTTTAAGAAGGATTTTTCTGGCTTTTCAGTTGAACTGCCTCAATTATATATATATACTTAAATAAATTTTACAAATTGATAGATCTGTATAGATAATTTTTTTAGATATTTTTTTAAAACAATTTTTCACGATGTCCGTTCGACGCAGCACAGAAGATTTATCTCTATCTGATACAAGCTCACCACAGTGTCAGATCTGCAAAAATGCTGTTAACGTGCGTGCGCATTTAGCTAAAACTGTTTGCGGTCATTTTTTTTCATAAATCCTGTGTGTCAAAGCATGTTCAAACAGATAATACTTGTCCTATTTGTGGCATAAAGAATTTTAATCAGATCACGTTTCCTAAGACAATGCCTCCTAGCCCACTTAAAACAAGTGACCAATCAACTGGAGCAAAACCAAAAACTCGGGCTCAAACTCAAGCTGCGGCAAGTACAAGTGGTCAAAACCTTGCTAAGGATAAAACTATCCCAGAACTGCCTGCAGTTCAAAGTGAATCTTCTTTTCATCTTTCTCCAATCGACCAAAGACAAAATATTCGTAACATTGTTACTGCTGCTGTTGGTGCACAACAAGCTGAAATGCTTTATGCTCTTAGTCAGCAACTAACTCAATTAATTGAAAATAATATTGATAACGGGTTTAAACGTTTAAGTGTGCAACGGCAACAACCGCAACAAATTCAAAACAATAATAATGTTTCTGGTAATCCGCCTTCTCACTCTTTAATTCAATCTTTGCCAGCAGTTGAGCATCAAACGCTCGAACAACTTCTTGGCTTACCATCAGCTAATAACGATAATAGAGAGCCTAATAGACAAAGTTAAAGATCTTCGATATCACAGGTTCATTCAAATCCAAATTCAAATTTGTCTTTACGTCCAGATAAAGTCAGCCATATTATCTTTAACTGGAAAATACGATTTACTGGAGGAGCTGATAGCTTATCAGTAGACAATTTTCTATATCGTGTAGAAGCATTGACTCACACGACTTTGGGTGGGAATTTTGAGCTATTGTGTCAAAATGTAAACACTCTTTTTGACGGAAAAGCAAACGATTGGTTCTGGAGGTACCACAAGTCGGTTCGTGAGATCCGATGGAATGAATTATGTGTGGCACTTCGCAGACAATACAAAGATTCAAGGACTGATGTTGACTATCGAGAACTAATTCGAGATAGAAAACAGAAGTCAAACGAAAGCTTTGATTCTTTCTATGAATCGATCTTAGAACTTACTGATCGGCTTGATCAGCAGTTGCCTGAAAGCTATCTAGTGGAAATTCTGAGGAGAAATCTTCTTCCAGAAATTCAGCATGAAATCCTGAATCTGCAAATTTATACGGTTTCGCAACTTCGAGACATATGTAGAAGAAGGGAATTCTTTCTTCAAGACATATACCGGAAGCAGCCCTATGCAAAGTCAGATTTAGCACGCAGACGTATTGCTGAATTAGATATTCATGATGGTAACGATCACGAAGCCTTAGTTGATGACAAAGGTCAAGAACTTTCTGCAATCGCTTTGGTGTGCTGGAATTGCAACAAAAATGGTCATCGTTTTCAGGATTGTCTTGGAGAGAGAAATGTCTTCTGCTATGGATGTGGAACTCCTAATATTTATAAACCAAATTGTAGAAGCTGTAATAATAATAATTCAAAAAAACTACCAGTCGAGTGCGCTGAGAAGTGCACGCAGACCTCTGATGTCGAAAGAAACGAAACACCAATCGACCAGTACGGATTAGATACTGAGCTGAAGGTTGTCGATAAAAATGTTAAAATATTAAAACAAAATTCTACGATTAATTCCTCTTAAGCCTTTTCACGTGCGTCTAGCAAATTATCAAGAAACTCTAAAACGAATCTTCGAAAATTTTCCTCACAAATATCCAACTCGTTCTATAATCCGAAAATTTTGGAAAAAAATTAAAAATTGTAGGAAAGATTTCGTGTGCTCAATGTTTGATAAGCCTAATGATATTCGACCATATGCTGAAGTGACATTGTTTGGCAAGTCCATTACTGGATTGTTAGATACGGGTGCGTCGATAAGTTGTGTCGGTGCTCAAACTGCTCATGAAGTTCTATCTGCAAATTTACCTTCGCTTAAAAAAATCAATTCTTTTGTGCGTACTGCTGATGGAAAAACGCAAAGTATTGTTGGATGTGTAGAAACGCAAGTTTCATTTCGTGGCAATATCAAGCCAATTACAATTTTTGTTATTCCAAGCTTGTCTCAGAATGTATATCTCGGTATAGATTTTTGGAAAAATTTTAATCTTTTGCCTATCCTTTCTGAAATCAACTCTAACGCTTTATCTAACGCGTATCCTTTACGGTCATTAATTGAAGCTGAAAACAACCAGCTGAAAGTAGTTAAATCTTTGTTTCCATCTTTTGCCAAAGATGGTCTTGGAAAGACAAGTGTTTTAACGCATATCATTGATGTTAGCGATAGTTAGCCCATCAAACAGCGTCATTTTCCAGTTTCTCCAGCAATAGAGAAACTCATTTATACTGAAATAGATAGGATGTTAGATCTTGGGGTCATTGAAGAATCGGAAAGTGCTTGGTCCTCACCAATTGTACTAGTGCGAAAGCCAGGAAAAGTAAGGTTGTGCTTTGACAGTCGTAAGGTAAATTCAGTCACGGTAAAGGATGCTTGTCCGCTTCCTAACATTGATTGAATTTTAGGCCGACTACCAAAAGCTGAATTTATCACTAGTTTAGATTTAAAAGATGCGTTTTGGTAAATTCCTTTGGATATCGATTCCAGGGACAAAATGCATTTACCGTTCCTGGAAGGCCGTTGTACCATTATAAAGTAATGCCGTTTGGGCTTTGCAACGCTCCTCAAACAATGTCGCGTCTTATGGACAAAGTCATTCCTGCGCATCTGCGATCCGAAGTATTCATATACTTAGACGATTTGCTGATTGTTTCAGAAAGTTTTGAAAAACACATGCAGGTTTTAAGAGAAGTTGCCAACTGTATACGACAAACAGGACTAACAATTAACGTAGAGAAAAGTAAGTTTTGCTTAAAAGAGGTTCGGTATTTAGGACACATAGTGGGAGGTGGAACTATTCAGACAGATCCAGATAAAGTTTCCGCAATTATCGATTTTCCAGTTCCTAGATCCGTTAAGCAACTCCGAAGTATGTTGGTTGGTATAGAAAGTTCATCCAAAACTATGCTTCTATTACTGCCCCATTAACCGATTTGTTGAAAACAAATCGTAAGTTTACTTGGTCTGATGACGCTCAAAGGGTTGTAACTTCGGTGCCAAAGGACGTAAAGGCATAAAATTTGATTGCATAAAACGTTTGATTGCGTTTGTGGCATGTATTCCAGTAACGGATAAAATTTGTTTTGATTTTGATAGTTACTTTGTTGGACATCTCTACGTGGATTATGAGGTGAGTGGTTATGTGATTTATTTGATACGTTATGGCTATTGTGAGCGTCATTTGAACGGAAATGCTGATTTTCTAATTTAGAGCACAAATGTAGTGCTTGCGGTAAATCTACCGGTTCTTTGATTCCTAAGAGACGGGTTAAATCGCCTTTAAGACCTCGTACAAACGTATCGAGCGCCTTATTGCCATAGGTTTGTGTAAGTTAATCTAGAGCTTCCCCTACTACCTATCTTTTTAAAAATTAACGACAAATGCTTCCCCTACTACCTATCTTTTTAAAAATTAACGTCAAATGTGTGTAAACCTGTTGGTAAAATTCTTGTATGGATTGGCTAACTTGAACTAACGATACCATTTGGTATTGTAGAGTACGGATATCGCGTTTGTCTGTATAGTGAATTGTTAGACATTTGGAAATTGCTTTTATTTATTTCGTATCGAGCGCCTTATTGCGATAGGTTTGTGTAAATAAATCTAGAGCTTCCCCTACTACCTATCTTATTCAAAATTAACGACAAATGTGTGTAGACCTGTTGGTAAAATTCTTGTATGGATTGGCTACTTTGAACTAACGATACCATTTGGTATGCTAGAGTACGGATATCGCTTTTGTCGCCTAGTAAATTGTTAGACATTTGGAAATTGCTTTCCAATTGAATGGCGACGTCCGCGTTGCCTGTGATTTTATTTCGTATAATGTTGAAAACACCGAAGTATTTTGGGGTGCCTCTGGTCGGCTCGTAAATTTGAAGAATGCGCTCAACGCTTTTATTCCATGAGTTGAATTCGTTTGGATTTCCGGAGAAATCACGCAAACATCGGGCAAACGAGGGATCAATAGTTTGATCCAAAAAATTTGGAATATTGGGATGATGAGTTGCTGCCTGAAGCAAAATTCGGATTTTTAAAAATTTTGTACAAACATTTTTATAATTATCTGATGTAACATGGATTATTATTTGCTGCTTGACAACTGTCTTGCAATTAAAATTGATCAAAAAAAGATTTCATGTTCGACTTTAATTAAGGAACTTTTTCCCGTTTTTATTTTAATAAAAATTTGTCTTGAAATTTTTTCTCGCAGTATTTAATTAATCTCGACTCTTGTTCTTTGTTTTTGATTATAGTTAAAATTTAAAAAAATGTCTTTTACGAGTTTATTTTTTCTTTTTTCTTTTTTTTTAATTCTGATTTTTTTATTTTTCTTTTTTTAAATAAAAAGTTTTCTTTTGTGTGTACACATAGATAAAGCCTATTATTATGCTTCATATAATTTGTATTACTTAATAACTAATATAATTTATATAGTATATTAATTATTCTTACAATAATAAGATGATCTTGATCATATTGTTGCTTTATGCTCTGAGTTCCAATGTAGATATTTATTCCTGACTGCTTATTGACAAGATGCAGTAGGATTGGTTTATGTAAATAAACCTCGCGGTTAAATTCTTCGCGGGGACACTGGGAAAATCCCGGCAAAGTATATTTGTTCTTTCAAAGTTACAAAATTTTTTCACGTAGTGGTTCTTAATCACTTTTTTTATCGAGTGGTGCTTCATCACTTTTAATATAGTGGTGCTTAATCACTTCTATTTTTTACGATACACACTACTTTACCGGGTCCCTGCTCGGGCGCCAATTAAAACCGGATTTACTTAAACCGTTTTTTAAAAATAACATCAGAGCAGGATGTCTTTTCTTTGTTTATTAATAAGCTTAAACGAACTTTACGATTACAACATTAAACCACATGTAATTACTATGATATTATACTAGGAACTGAACTTAAAAAAAAGATTTAAACATAAGGTCTAGTGTTACTGTCGCTGTCGGTAGCACAGGTAGCGTCGCAGCTGGCTCATCACGTACTCCAACCTCGTGCCTGTTTTTAGCTGGAAATTTGGCAGAAATAGCGTCAGCACTTTAAGTGTTCTATTTACATGAAACTCTTGGGAAACTGAATGTTGAAATGTTCGCGGTGTTAACTTATAAACAACTTAAAAATTTTTTTCTGTACTTAATTCAAGTGAATCTGTGGGCTTTTTATTTTTCTTTCTGTTCTTTTGTGTATTGTTCAGACTCGTAGTAAAAAAATGTATTATATGCGTCAATAATTTGTGTGCGATAACCTTTTCTCGTTTTAGAATTTCGCTTAAATTTTTTTTTAAATCAATTTGGATTTAGTTGTAAAATTTTCAAGCTCTGCTTGGAGTGACATTAAAAATTATGACACAAAGAAAAGCGATTTATAAAAAGCCCTGCAAAGAATAACAGTTTGCAAAAGGAGAAGTAAATGTGCGAATCATTGATCGAGATTAAAGAAGTTAAAAGAAATTAAAATGAAATAGCAAATATCCGTTCAGCATTTCCACAATGCAAAAAAAAAACAAACTCGTTGATTTGGTTTTTTTTTTTGTCAAGTGAAAATGTAATGTAATGTAGTGGAAATTTTTTTCTTTTTGTTTGTATTGTTTTTTATTTTTTGTTAAGTTTTAGTTTCAAATAAACAATTAGTTATTTACTTGTAGAAATATAACTAAGTTGCAAACAGTGTAAGTTGTACTCTAACACATATGTGCAAGAGATGCTATAACAATCTTTTCATGATTATTAAAACAATACATTAATTGATTATTTATATAATAATTCATTTTTATAAGTATTTCATTAAAAGTAAGTAAATTAAAGAAATTTTATGGAAAATTAAAGAAAATCTTACTTTTATCTAATCTTTAAAAGTTAGTCAATTTTATATAATATAAACAAATGCTCACTTTTATATTCATAATTATTTTAATAGTAAACGTATTTTTTTTATATATATAAGTCCTATTTATGTAATTCTATATTTATATTTAAGTATTATTATTATTGTCTGCTAGTTTTATGCTATTATTAGTATTAGAATTATTCCATATTAGGGTTAGTCTATATTAGTCACGTATTAGCATTAATGTGTGTCAGTGATGTTGTCGACGATGTTGTCGCTTATGTTGTTGACGATGTTGTATATGATGCTGTTGACAATGTAGCATATGTTCTTGGAGCTGATGTTGCCGGTGATGACGTTTTCGATGAGGATGCCGCTATCGACGACGCTGTTAATGGAAGTATGTTTGGTTAATATTCTATTATTTATTTATTATGGTCTTTTCCTTACGTTATTTTTATTTTTTTCAGGTATTTTATTTCTTATTGAAGGTATTTATTTTGTAATGATTTTTTTTCTCTTTGTTTTTTTTTCTCAGTAAGGTTTCTTTTACTTTTAGCTTTTAAGTTTTTCTTCACTTTGTTACTTTCTTTGCACTATGTCAGTTTTTGCACTATTTACTTCTTAGTTTTCTGATTCACTTGTTGCTAGTTTCCTTTTTTTTCATTTTCACTATTCCTTTTTTTCAGTTTTAGCGTAATTTGTTTTGGAAAAACATTATTTGCTAGTTTTTTTTTTTATATAAGATTAATTGTGGCGACTCCACAAACGACACGATGAAGTAGCGGAGCAAAATTTCGAATCACAGTTTACAGTACAGTCTGCAGCTGTCTCCAAGAAGAAAAAAAAACGAAATGGCCATTTCAGCTCTTCAAAGAACTTTGACCGAGCTTCTTTCTGATGATCAATTGTGTTGTGTGTGTTGTGAAATGTTTGAACACAAAGGATCGAGAACTGGACCTACATGTTTTACGCCTACTCCGAACGGCTTATGTTCTCAAGAAGCTTTTCATGGTAATTTTTACTCTCTGAGGTTTGCCATTGTCTGCAGAGAGGAGACGGCCGAACAGAAAAATTAATTCAATTGAAAAAATTTTCTGTGTCAGATGGAGGATTCGAACCTGGGTTCTCTGGCGTAAGAGTCACACACTCTACCCACTACGCCACGGCCGCCACAAGACCGCTTCCAAGAAGAGAGAATAAAAAAGCACATCCCCCCCACGCATATAAAACAGTTACCGAAACACGCCATGTATTGAAACGTGAGCAGCAACTATTTACATATGTATATATACTCTGCAAGCACAGCAACAGTAGTTCGCCCAGTTTGGTTTCGCTAATTTAGATTTTTTTTCTGTATACAAATATGCTTGGCAAGCACAGCAACAATAGTAATGGAATTATTCGGCACTTTTTCCAAAGATTTTTAGCTCACGTTTTTTTTCTATTTGTTCCAGAAAAAGAAGTTTTTTTCATAAAAGAAAAAGAGCTGAGATCAATGAGTTCTAGACCCAAACAGAAACATTAAACAAATACAGCTTTTTTCATAATATCATTTTGAGACTGCGTAACTTTAAAACAGCATTTAACAACACTTCGTTATTCATAATGGTTTTTCCGGCATTTTAAGTTAAGGATCTTCCGTCTTAAGATCTGTGTAACTTAAACGCCGAAATTTGCGTTAATTAAAGGCTGTGTAAATTTAACCTATAATTTTTTGTCATCGTTGAACGATTGTTTAAAAAAATCGATTGAATAGGGCTGATACTGTTTTGTTCTTTAGCTGGCAATAGGTAATGAAATGACGATTGGCAACAACTTTATTTTATGTCCTACAGCCTTTTTTTAATGTGTATTTGGAGCCCCTAAATCCAAGGCTGTAAAAAAAATGTCGGTCTCAAATAACTTAGTAGATATAAATCGTGAAAGTCTGGAAAATGTATCTTCTTTCGAACACGAAAATATCCATATATTTTATAGAGAAGAGTAGTTCTAAGAATAGTATATACCCATTAAAAAGGTACACTATGATCGATGAAATGTAATATTAACTGCAGAACTTCATTCTATATTTAAAAAATTCAAATTATTTAAATTGGATCAGTGAAAAATTTCAATGATCATACATGTGTTTTCAAATTAGTGCTGTTTAATTAAAATTGGTGCCAATGGTGATTTTACTTTGATTTAATGAAAAGTTTTTTAATGAAAAAGTTCAAATGCACACTACAGCAAAAATTTTTAAAATTTAAGTGTTTGTGATTTAAAGAAGGTAAATATACTCGTATAAAGATTTACTAAACAGATTTATTTTTATGATAAATCATAAATCATTTGAAGTGACCTGGATAAATATGTAAAATTTTACAAAAGTTATTTACGAAAATAAAGAAAGAATAGGCGCCTCGGCGAAAAAATTATTTTGAAAATCGCTGCGATTTTTAATAAAATTTTTTAATGAATTGTTGATATAGAGAATGAGCGCCGTAGCCGAAAGATTTGTATTAAAAATCGGTATGATTTTAAATAAAATTGTTCTAAGAATTAATGATATTATAACGAATGAGCACCGTAGTCGAAAAATTTTTATGAAAAATCGCCCCGAGTCATTTTTCGCCTGCTCTTATGAATGTACAATTTTGTCATAATTCAACTTCAACCTATGAAGGTAAAGGGTGATGTATTTTTTACGATAATTTTGAACTGTTTTTCCATGTTAATTTGATCATGTCGAAATTTTGTGAAATTAGCTTCGCCGCACTTTTAAATTTGCGTTGAACTTTCAAACTCACGATTTTGATCTCCTAAGCCATTCCAGACCGACACAGTTTTATTGCACCAATAGGTTTATAAATAAAAAATGAAAGTAAGAAATAATATTTGGGAGTGGGCCCTAAGGTAAAATTATGCCGGGTATTGTAGTGCTGGCATCAAAGAACTAATTTGTTAAAACTTAATAAAATTATATCAAATAATCTAACCTTCAAAGCTTCTGTTTTTTCGTCGTTTGGTATTTGATTTTTCTTAGGTTTTAATGTATTTTTGTTTTTAAAAACTTCGGATGTTACAAGCTGCATTCCTCTTCATTATTTTTTATTTATGTACATGCGCCAAGTTAACTTAGTAGTGCTATATTAAGTTTCTTGTTAGTTTATTCGGGTCGCAGCCTCCATCCATTGTTAAGTGTTTTTCGTACTCTTTTTAGATTGCTATATACATTAAATGTTTAAATTTCTTTATTAAACTATGGAAAATTATAGTTGCGACTGAATTGATTAGTTTATAAATAAAATAAAACAAAAAATGTTTCTTAAAAGATAAGAGTGAGGTGGGTGAAGCGTTTCACCTGTGAAATTTTGACAGCGCACTCTCATATAACCAAGTGTCATACCGTCACGTGTTGCTTTCAATGTCCACAGATTTTCATGATACAGCGAAGCGTACATTGTGTTCATTGTGCGTCCATTGTGCTCTTCGAAAACAGTGGTTCTTCAAAAATATGAAGTGTTTGTGAAATATCTATAGAGTCGTTGTGTGATGCCAGTCGTGTTTTCTTTTGTTGAAGCGTTTCACCTCACAAACTCCGTTTTAATGCGTATTTAGTGTTTTTGAATGTGTTTAATTCAAGCAAACTGAAAATGGTTTTTGTTGTAAATGTCTGTTTTTTTGAGGTTCTCAGTAAATCCTTTTACGTATGTTACTCTTTTGTATACAAATGTTTTTTTATTTAGGTTATTGTTCTTTATGGCTTTGTTGTCTTTAAGCAACCGGATGATAGTTGATTTTGGGAAGTTATTGTTTTTTAATATGTGTTCAATTTTACGTTTATTGTTGTTGTGGAATACGTCATCGCTTATGTTCAGTACTCTATTGATAAAGTTTTTTGCCGTGTAAATTATTTGTTTTTTTGGGTGTTTTGTATGGAAATTTATGAGACGTCCTGATACTATTGATTTTTGATACCAATCTGTTTTTATTATATTGTTGTTTCTTATTAGTTTTGCGTCTAAATATGGTAGTTGCCCATCGTTTTCTTCTTATATCGTGAATTTAAGGTGTCTGTGGCAATTGTTTAAGCTTGTCAAAGTTGTTGCTATTTTATCCACTTTTTTAATGCAAAAAATGTCATCTACATATTTTGTTAGTAGTCAAGGTTTTTGTTCAATGTTGTCCATAAAGTTATCCAAAATTTCCTCCATCACGATGTCTGCAATAATGGGAGATATTGGCGATCCCATAGGCATTCCTTTCAATTGATTATATGTTGTGTTTTCATGATTAAAATAATTGTTTTCTTTTAAACAGAATTTAAATAAATCCATAAATAGTTGTTTAGGTATTTTAGTGTGGTTTTCTATCCAGATTGTTCCATTTCTTATCAATTGTTTTATTTACGCAATCCACTGGAATATTACAAAAAGTGATATTACATCAAAAGAAACCATTAATTCATCGTCACATATGTAGCTGTTGTTAATTTTGCTCTTTAGATCTATCGTGTCTTTAATGTTATATATGGAATCCATCGTCAAGTGTTTCAATATTTCTGCAACATATTTGCATAACCTATATGAAGGTGCATTTGTAGATGAGCAGATCGGCCTTAGTGACATATCTTGTTTGTGAACTTTAGGGAGCGATCATTACGAAAACAAGTCTTCAAACAGTTACACAACATTTCACACCCAAGAACACGAGCATCACAACGTCTACTAACACAAAGATATTTCTGGCCTTAAATGAATATAGAAGTTAACAAGTGGTCACAGGAATGTGTGGGATGTCAACTTTCAAAAATACATAAACAACTCTACATAAAATCAACATACCACACGGTAGTTTTGAACACATCCACATCGATATAGTTGGTCCTCTACCAATATCGAAGGGGCATAGATGTTTATTCACCGCAGTTGACAGAAACACACGTTGGCCCGAAGCGTATCCGTTGAAAGACACTAATACCGAAACGGTATTTGACACCCTTCAGAGAGAATTTATTTCGCGATTTGGAGTTCCATTAAAAATAACATCCGATCAAGGAGCAGAATTCACTTCAGCTACCTTCAGCAACTTTATCAAAATTATCTTAGTAATCTTTATCTTAGTTGTCAACACATAACTACTTCAGCTTATGACCTACAAGCTAACAGCATGGTAAAGTGTTTTCAGCGTCTGCTAAAAGCTTCCCTCATCGCAAGTAACAACCAGACAAATTGGTTTATAGAATTACCGCTAGTTCTTTTAGGCCTCAGATCTTCGGTCAAAGAAGATATAAAGGCATTGCCAGCTGAGATGGTTTTTGGTCAAACACTCTGACTACCGAAACAATTAGTAATACCTAAAGACGAAACTTTTAATCCTTCAGGTATGCTTCCGAAAATCAAAAAGGTTATTTAAGACAAACAATCACACATTTCACACCACAACACGAAACTCCAACAATACATCTCTAAAACATTAAATAATTGCAAATTTGTTTTCGTCAGAAATGACACCATTCCTTCGAAGTATGGTTTTCAGCGTGTTTTCAGTGTTTTCAGCGTCTGCTAAAAGCTTCCCTCATCGCAAGTAACAACCAGACAAATTGGTTTATAGAATTACCGTTAGTTCTTTTAGGCCTCAGATCTTCGGCCAAAGAAGATATAAAGGCATTGCCAGCTGAGATGGTTTTTGGTCAAACACTCTGACTACCGAAACAATTAGTAATACCTAAAGACGAAACTTTTAATCCTTCAGGTATGCTTCCGAAAATCAAAAAGGTTATTTAAGACAAACAATCACACATTTCACACCACAACACGAAACTCCAACAATACATCTCTAAAACATTAAATAATTGCAAATTTGTTTTCGTCAGAAATGACACCATTCCTTCGAAGTAATAGAACGAACACCTAAATATTTGAAAATCATTAGAAATAATTCCATAGTAACAGTTTAGTAACTATGTTCAGTTCCATAGCATCAATTGAAATTAATATTAACCCTCTACAGCCTCATACCGCCTTAAGGCGGGCGTTACAAAAACCGTTAGCATTAAAATTTGAAATTGTAAAAAAACAAATAAACAAAATTGAGTGCATATAAAATAATTCGCAGAATCATTGACTTCTTGCTACAACAGAATTTGTCGCTTACTTTCACCGCAATCGTCAGTTGTAGTTAGGTATCCGCGTGAAACAGAGCAAATAATTATTTTTTAAGAAGTGATAAATTGATTCAGAATTCAGAATAAATTCTTATCGTGGTCGAATTTAGGAAAAAAAAATATTGGTGAGTAGCTTATAGTTTTATCTGTTCAGTTCAGTTGTTTTTTAGTGCATAATACTTGTTTACGGTCCTTATCAGGCTGAACAGTGAAAAAAATGTTTGCATTTCATGGCTTAAATACGTTTTTGCTTCGATTTTTTTAAAGATATGAATCGTGGATTTTCCAAAAAGCTTTCGGCGTTATCCGATACACAAATCGAAGAAATAATGGATGGTTTGGATTCCGAAGATTTTGAGGAAACTGATGGCGGAACGGATTGTGAAGGTGATTTTGACAGCGACGAAGACATTAACGATTTGGAATTCATCCTTGACGAAGATACTGTCAACAAAGTGCTAGCAATGTCCGACTCAGCTCTTGGAGAAATAATTGCGTCTGATTTGCCTGAAAACCTGGACAGTGGTAACATATACATTTCTGGTAAAACACAAGACAATGTTGAATGTAACCTCGATTCCTCCACGTCTAACACAAGTGAGTTGTCTACGTCTTCCGGTGGTGAAAATTTTGAGCATATCTTCGGAGCTTTAACTAAAAAAACGATGAAAAAGTTGCCGGAAAATAAATTTTCTGATACAACAAAAGTCAACCCGATGGATATAAATCCAAAATCTAATGAATTCAAAAAGATACTATGGCGGAAAAATTGTTTTTCCATATCCATAGATCTGAAGTAGAATTTCTTGGAATAAAAATGGGCTCTAGTTTTAAACTTGACACGCCATTTAAATGATTTTCTTATTTTCTTGATGACGTCATTTTTGATCTCATCA
Source organism: Coremacera marginata (assembly GCA_914767935.1). Lineage (NCBI taxonomy): Eukaryota > Metazoa > Arthropoda > Insecta > Diptera > Sciomyzidae > Coremacera > Coremacera marginata. The sequence continues at coordinate 112,714,091 of OU612045.1, forward strand.
CGGAACAAACGAATCTTTATGCTACCCAGAAAAATATTAACACAAAGTTTTCCGAAACTTCGTCAGAGATTCGGAAATACATTGGCATATTGATTTACATGCCAGTTTTTCGGTATCCCAGTATACGATCTTACTGGGCGAATTATTCTTTTCAAGCAATTCAAGATACAATGACAAGAAATCGATTTGAGCAAATTCGAAGTAACTTGCACTTCAATGATAATAGTAAAATGCTGCGTAGAGATTCGCAAAAATATGATCAACTGTACAAAGTTAGACGACTGATTGATCACTTCAATAACAAATTTCAAAGTATTGAAATTGATCCAGCGCATCTGTGTAGATGAACAAATGTGTTCCACAAAAATGTCTACATTTTTACGGCAGTACATGCCTGACAAGCCTCATAAATGGGGCATGAAGCTCTTTGTTTTGTGTAACTCAGAGGGGTTTCCTTATGGCTTTGAGGTGTATTGCGGTGCTGGAGATAACGTTGTGCCACCAGATGCTCCAGACTTAGGAGCTTCTTCTAATGTCGTTGTGCGTTTAAGTCAAATTGTTCCTAGCTTTAAAAATCATACTATGTATTTCGATAATTTTTACACATCCTTGCCGCTCCTTGTTTATCTAAAGACTCGCGGAATTCATTCCTTAGGGACTATACGCTCTAACCGAATACCAAATGTAAAGCTGCCTTCAGATTCTGAATTAAAAAAAAAAGATCGAGGATTCTCGGTTGAGTATACTGCATCTGCTTACGGTGTTGATATTTCGAATGTGGTCTGGAAAGATAACAAGCAAGTTAGGATGGCGTCTACCTATGCGGGAATTGAACCATTGCAGGGTGAAACAAACTTTAAGCCAACGGTTACTCGATATCTTCGCGCTGAAAAAAGTACACTGTCCAAGCGTTATTCAAGAATACAATCAAATACCAATAAAGAACACCAACAGATTGTTTTACCACCAAATTGATATGGCCATTGTTAATGCATATATATTATACAAACGCATTAATAAGCCGGATCCTAAGGATGAAAAAACTCAACTCCCTTCTTTCCGATCTCAAATCGCACAAGTATTGTGTTCATACCAAACAACAAAGACTCCAGGGCGTCCGCGAGTGGTTGTCCAGAAAAAAACAGCCAAAAAGGTTACTTGTATACCTCCTGATGATTTGCGATAGAATGGAGCATTTCCCAAAATGTTTACCTCGTACAGGAAAACGAACCTGCAAACTTGAAGGATGTACTGCTGAGACTGAAAATATATGCAGAACATGTAATATTAATCTGTGCTCTACACCAGACAGAGACTGTTTTTATACTTCTCATAATAACAATTAATTTCAAAACATTTAAAATCAATAAAATGCGTAATTTAATCCAAAAATGTATTCATATCGACTGTGAAGTAAAATAAAATAAAATTTAATGTACAAATATAAGTTGCCTGTTTTTAGCTTGGATGCCCAATACCGCCTTTAGGCAGGTTCAGCGAAAGCACCCCTCCTGCTGGAACGGGTGATTTTTTTTATTTTACCAATGATTTTACCAATGAAAAAGTAGTTTCGAGGAAAACACAAAGATTTGAGCAAAGTTACAGGCAGTCAAACTCATATAAATGGGCGCTGTACTCATAACTATATTTCGTAAATAATTATAAAAATTCCTCTTGAGGATATATTTTAAAGGCCTAATCTTCGAAAATATATATAAAAAAATTGTTTATTTTTAAATTCTACACTGTAATACTGCCTTAAAACCACAAAAGTTGTCTAATTGACGAAAAAAAAAATTCTTGTGTATCGATATTTTTGTATTTATATCTTGTATTTAATCATTTTTTATTCAATATTTTTTAATTTTTACTATTTTTTAACTTTTACTCTGATCGTCACATTGTGCCAACTTAGGTTGCGAACATAGTAAACGCTTGTTGCTGAGCCGAGCCGAAAAACACATTGGAGCAAAAGAGATGCATGACTTGGTTTCTTTATTGCTCCAATGTGTTTTTCAGCTCGGCTCAGCAACAAGCGTTCACTATGTTCGCAACCTTAGCGACAAAAAGAATTGCCCATAAAGCGGGATTTTCAAATTATTATTTTCCGGTACTTTTTTGACAGAATGTAAAGCAAACAGAAATGTTATAAATAATATAATTAAACATTAAAGATTAATTATACCTAAAAATATATTACAATCTCTTAATAGCTAAGAATTCACGACACAAACACGATTGGATGGCGGACTTAATCATGGTTAATACAAAACCTATGCTTGATAGAATATTAGACAGCATATTAATAGATATAGAAAAAAAACACCCTCTTCGTTTGCCAAGTCCCGAAATTTATAAATTCGCTGTTCCTGATTGTCCTGATAACATTGTTTTGGAGGAAAAAGAAAGTGTTGGAGTACCACTTATAAAGGTAATTTTTTTCTTCTTTTATGTACAAATAATTTTAAACATACTTTAAGGGAGCAACGCTGTGCAAATTAATAGAACGACTAACTTATCACGTTTATGCCGATCCAATGTTTGTTCGGACTTTCCTTACAACGTATCGATACTTTTGCTCACCGCTTAGCTTACTTAATTTATTGATTGAAAGATTTAACATACCTGAGCCAAACTTGGTTTACAATGAGAATCAAACTTTTGATAGAAACACAACAAATTTCGAATCAGAAAAAATTAATAAAAACTCTCAGCGCGAAGATTGGAAACGTTATAGAAAGGAATACGTCCAGCCAGTTCAGTTTCGAGTTCTGAACGTCTTACGCCATTGGGTTGACCATCACTTCTATGATTTCGAAAAAGAACCTTTTCTTCTCGAAAAACTTCTTCTTTTCTTGGAAAATATCAATGGGAAATCTATGCGTAAGTGGGTGGATTCCGTTTTGAAAATTGTGCAAAGAAAGGTTAGCTTTAAGGTTTGTGAACTATATTTTCGTTTAACTAACACATTTATTTTTCTAGAATGAACAGGAGAAATGTCACAAGCTTATAACATTTGCCTATGGCCATAGTCCACCTCCTATTGAACATCATCTCAATACATCCAATAGAGAAACAAATTTATTAACTTTGCACCCACTCGAACTAGCAAGGCAACTTACGCTCCTAGAATTTGCATTATACAAAAACGTAAAGCCATCGGAGCTCGTTGGTTCGCCATGGACTAAAAAGGATAAGGACTCAAAAAGTCCAAATTTGCTCAAAATAATGAAACACACAACAAATGTGACGAGGTGGATTGAGAAATCCATAATCGAATCGGAAAATTATGAGGAACGCGTTGCAATGGTAACAAGAGCAATAGAAGTAATGATGGTCATGCTAGAACTGAATAACTTCAATGGAATTTTGTCAATAAGTGCAGCAATGGGCAGTGCTTCCGTATACCGATTAAAATTGACATTTCAAGGACTGCCTGCACGATATGAAAGATTTCTCGAAGAATGTAGGGAATTAAGCGATGGGCATTTAAAAAAATATCAAGAGAAACTTCGATCTATAAATCCGCCCTGTGTGCCATTCTTTGGACGGTATTTGACAAATATTTTGCACTTAGAAGAAGGAAACCCGGATTTTTTGTCAAATACTAATTTAATAAATTTTTCGAAGAGGAGAAAAGTGTCAGAAATTATTGGAGAAATTCAACAATATCAAAATCAACCCTATTGTCTAATGGTTGATCCAAAAATAAGAGTAAATAAAACATTGAAATGATTCTTTTAATATACATTCTCTTTTATAGGGTTTTCTAGAAAAATTGGACCCTTTTAAAGGTATGTCTGACACTGACATTTCGAATTTTTTATATCATGAGAGTCTGCGTATTGAACCAAGGGGAAGCAAGCAAGCACCAAAGTTTGTAAGTATGCTTAATATTTTATACTTTCTTCACTAAAAAAAGTCTCAATTCTAGTTAAAATAATTTTTTTTTAATGTATTCGTATTAAAAATACTTATTGAGAACTATTCACTCCCAATGGCGGCTGTGGCTGAACGATTAAGGGCGTCGACGCTATGCCAAAAAACGATAGAGAAACCCGGATTAAAATCCCATCTGACACAGAATTTTATTCTATAGAAATTAGTATTTCTCATCGGTCATCACCTGTCTGCAGACAATTAGCCAATTAGAGCCAGTCAGAATTTAATATATATAGCTCTGTAAAAAAATAGGACACATCTCAGGCAAGCACTACAGCCCAGAATTTTTGATAAAGTATTTTGATATATTTTACTTTTAGAGGTAATTTATAACAGACAGCATACGTTTATTTTAAAGCTTTTTATACAATCTTTTTTGACAAAACTTTCAGGGAAATAAAAAGGATAAAGTTAGTCTTCCCACAATAGCTCTGTCTATTTCTATGATAGTTAATAGGGCGGATCTTAAAGGAATTTTGCATATTGAGTAATTTGCAGAAATTTAACGATATTATACATTACTTCGAGGAAATAGGCAAACATAGAAAATGTTGCAAACATTTTTTAGATTATTACTGTTAAAATTTTTTCAACATACTTAGAACTTATTTTCTAAAGCGCAAATTTCATGCATATCCGATTATTATTTTCGGATCTGTGACTCGCTTCTCAAAGTTGCCTACATATCTGAACACTTTTACTTGCACAGCTCAGTAAAATAAGCATTTTTCTACGATAAGGTTCTGACACAAATGTTTTGTTAGGAATCACCTGCATTGAGGTATAATAAACAACCTGTCAAAAGTTCTTTATGATACCATCTAGGCGCCAGAAGATATTCGGGATCAAGGATCACCGAAACTGGTAATTCGTAAATATTTCCGCTCCAGTTGGTCAGACAGTAAATATGGTCACAGATCCGGAAATAATAATCGGATATGCATGAAATTCGGATTTGTCAGAGGGGACGAAATTTTAAGGGATAGGTTTTTTTTCCCAGCCAATTTGCTTCATAAATGTGGTGCCAAATTGAGCTTACCTGCAAAATCAATTTTTGCTCCATACAAATCGTATGGAAAAACAAAAAATAAAGTGCCACCTCTAAACCTTTACCAATTTGATTGTGCTTCACAGGGGATGTTTCTTAGGTCAAGAGGAAGGGAAAAAGCTGCATCCACCATGAAAATGAAAAAAAGTTAAAATTTGAACCACCCCTATATGTATTTATATATATATATATATATTATGCATTACACGGGGTGTATATTAGGGTGTACGAAAAATTAACACCCAATTCCACCCCTAAATAATGAAATAGGACGGAAAGACAATGCAGAAAATATTTATTTTTTTTTTCTTTTTAAGGAATTCCTGGTTCCCCAAATAGCGGTTTTCTATGAAAATCGTGTCTTTTTGTACTGGAGCCCATCTAACGGTAAATTTTTTTATAAAAAATACTATAGATATCGATTCACTATTAAAAACAACTTATGCATGCAAATTTTCAGAGAGATCGGACTACGTACAAGAGTGTCAGCATAGAAACAAAAAACCATTATTTAACCTATATTCAACTAATTTTGTACTGGAGCCTATCTTACAGTACAGTTTTTTACAAGTAATAACACAGATATTGATTAACCACTACAAATAACTTATTCATGCAGATTTTTAGAGAGATCGAACTACGTTCAGAAGTGTCAGTGTCTTTCAGAAGTGTCAAACACGTACGGTGGTGTCAGCATAAAAATTAAAAAACCATTATTTGCAATATTTTCGACTACTTTTGTACTGCAGCCCATCTTAAGGTACAATTTTTTACAAAAACCGTCATAGATCTCAATTAACCACTTAAAATAACTTATGCATGCAAATTAACCAAGAGATCAAGCACGTACAGTGGTGTCGGCATAAAAATTAAGAAACCATTATTTGCAATATTTTCGACTACTTTTGTACTGCAGCCCATCTTAAGGTACACTTTTTTACAAAAAACCCCATTAATCTCAATTAACCACTTAAAATAACTTATGCATGCAAACTTTCTAAGAGATCAAACACGTACAGTGGTGTCAGCATTAAAATTAAAAAACCATTATTTGCAATATTTTCGACAATTTTTTTATTGGAGCCTCTTTAAGATACACTTTTTTACAAAAACTCCCATAGATCTCAATTAACCACTTAAAATAACTTATGCTTGCAAATTTTCCAAGAGATCAAACACGTACAGTGTTGGCAGGTAGAACATTCTTTCGTTTAATGAGGATCCAGTTTAGCTTAAGTTCCTGATCTGCCTGTTATAAAATTTTACAAGTAGCTGTTCTACCTATTAGGTTTATTTGTAACTTTTGTATATTTAAAAAGGTTTCTTTTTTTATAGGATAGTTTTGTTTTGGCATTCTTATTATTAGTTTATTAGAACTGTCTCTTGTGAGAATACCTTCTTTAAGCATTCACAGAAACAAATTGAAAAATCTTGTGAAAAAGTATATTTATAAAACACAAAAACAAGAAAAACTTTGGCGAGGGTCTTCTGTACGAGAAAATAAATACAGTACATTTAGGATCATCTTTTTAGTGGAATCAAAAACTTTGGAAATAATGAAAGTAAACCATTCAGGTTTATAAGATAATTATCGGAAAATTGTTAACAATGTTTGTAAAAACAATTGCTACTTTTCGCACCCAGAAAATTTGTTGCTGGCTATGATTTTTGATGACGATGGTAATATACGATATATGGGCTACACAAAACTTTTGCAAGCACGTGAGAAGTCCGAAGAAGAATTCGAACAAATTCACACTTATCGTCTTCCAAACATCAGGTTCGATTGCGAAAACTACTACAGCATGATTGTTTGGAATTTGTGCTATACCGAACCACCAAACACCCGTAGAATGCCATACGAAAGCATCGAAAAACTTGCAAAGATTGGTGATGCCGCCTTGGACAACGAAATAATTGAAACACCTTGTCATATTCAAGACACGGAAAGACATGTCAAACTTGCCACAGAATCATCAACCGTGGCTGTTCGGAGGCACGTCGAAAAGGAATTATGTTTTCAACTCTGGAGTCACGATCAAAGAGTCCCAAATTTGACACAAAATAAGATTTTTGTTAAATTAAATTTAAAAAGTATATCCTAATATGACAGCTACTTTGTTAAATTAATTCATTTTGAAATAAACTATATAATGTTTACACACGACTTTTCGTACATTTTTCAAGGCAATCAGTTATAGGTATAGTTACATAATCAACTTCTAGTGTTTAAGCTAAGCTAAGGTAGCTTCACTGCAAAAGTTGTCAAGAAATCGGAAAACCAAAAAACTGCCTTGCTTGAAATCTCTAAAAATTTGCTTCCATTTTTTTTTTTTTTTTTGCAAAAGCAAACAATAATTTATTTATTTACTTGTGAAATTTTATAACATGCAGATCAAGAACTCAAGCTAAGCTGAACCCTCATTAATAGAAAAAAATGTTCTACCTGCCACCACTGTACGTGTTGGATTTCTTGGAAAAGTTGCATTCATAAGTTTTTGTATAAAAGTGTACCTTAACATGTGCTCCAGTACAAAAGTAATCGAAAATATGGTACATAATGTTTTTTTTATTTCTATGCTGACACTTTCGAACGTAGTTCGATCTCTCTGAAAATCTGCATGAATAAGTTGTTTTTAAAAAACTGTATTGTAAGATGGGCTCCAGTACAAAATTAGTTGAATATAGGTTAAATAATGGTTTTTTGTTTCCATGCTGACACTCTTGTACGTAGTCCGATCTCTCTGAAAATTTGCATGCATAAGTTGTTTTTAATAGTGAATCGATATCTATAGTATTTTTTATAAAACAAATTACCGTTCGATGGGCTCCATTACATAAGGACACGATTTTCATAGAAACCCGCTATTTGGGGAACCAGGGAATTCCTAAAAAAGAAAAAAAGGATATGAAAAGGATATGTCGAGCAGAGTAAAAAATCGTATGGGAGGGGTGGGTCTATTTTCACATTCCTAGGAGCTACAGGGTTAATTAATATTTCACGACTTTGATTCAAGTTATTGTTAAAAACTAACTTACATAAAACTTATTATGATAGCTCATTATAAAGGCAATAAAATCACCTTTCTAACGGCATATCAACAAACCCTACCAACTTAACCGTTACTGAGCTGTGCTCGTGTGAAGATGAAATCAATCGATTTAAACTACCAAATATCAATTTTGAGTGCAAATTTCTCAGAATTTCGCTCAATAAATGAAATGTTGTGGATCAATTTTGTAATTTATTCAATTTTCTTTTCAACGAATTACTAATAAAAAGTGTAAAACGGCAGCACTGGAACGGACGCCAGGGACTCCCACCTTACTAATTTATCTTTTATCCACACCCCCAAAAAAGCCATCTAATTCTCGGAAAACACATCCTGGCTTGTATGAGTATACTTTTATAATTTTATAGCCACCTTAACAGACTGTTCTAACTAACGATATCATACCGCCAGTGAGCTCAATTTTTATGTGTTGATTATGGCTAAATTGGAATATTGGAAGGTTTGTTGGCATTTACTGTCCTCTACTAAGAGAACAAATTTGTGTTCTAACCCCTCCTTCTGCAACTGCAACCTGCAACAAAACATCCAAAACTATAGAATTTATTATTTGTAAAGTTTCCCCTACGCATGACAACTGCAGTATTTATCATGACTGTTTAAAAGTTGTCCCCAATACATATTTAATAAAGAAAGTAATACAACTTAATCTCTCTTATCATAGTTTTTTCTATTCATATCTTACACACGTCTCTATCTTGTACACATCTATATATATACAGGGTGTCCCGCAATTGAGTGCAACTATTTACGGAGCTGAAAGGTTATGTCGATTTGTTTTTGGTGTCATTGAAAAGAAAATTGAATAAATTACAAAATTGATCTAAAAAAATTAATTTATTCCGCAAAATTCTGAGAAATTTACACTCAAAATTGGAATTTGGTAGTTTCAACCGATTGATTTCATCTTCACACGATCACAGCTCAGTAACGGTTAAGTTGGTGAAGTTTGTTAATATACTGTTGGGAAGGTGATTTCATTGCCTTTAAAATGATATATCAAAATAAATTATGTAAGTTAGTTTTTCTTCTAGAAACAATAACGTGAATCAAAATCGTGAAATATTAATTAACCCTGTAACTCCTAAGAATGTGAACATAGACCCCCCACTCCCATACGATTTTTTGCTCAGCTCGACATAACCAGGATACCCTGTATAATATATATATACAGGGTGTTCCACAATTAAGTGCAACTATTAACGGAGGTGAAAGGTTATGTTGAGCTGAGAAAAAAATCGTACGGTAGGATGGGGTCTATTTTCCCATTCTTAGGAGCTACAGGGTTAATTAATATTTCACGACTTTGGTTCACGTTATTGTTCCTAGCACAAAAATCAAGTTACGGAATACTTTATCTGATATCTCATTGCAAAGGCAATAAAATCACCTTTTCAACGGTATATCAACAAATAACACCGACATAACCGTTACCAAGCTGTGCTCGTTCAAAGATGAAATCAATCGGTTGAAACTACCAAATTTTAACTTTGAATGCAAATTTCTCAGAATTTCGCGTAATAAATGAAATTTTTTTTTTTGTAATCAACTGTGCAATTTATTCAATTTTCTTTTCAATGACTCCAATAACATAAATGTATCTTAAAAAATAAAAAAGTTGGCTGTACTGTTCCGTATCAAAAGGAAAATCTTGCGGCAGTTGATTCCTTGGGTCAAGACAAAAAAAAAGTTGTATCGTAGGGGGCGTCCATCTGCCCCCCTCTTCAGAGTTACAAGGGAAAGTTTACTAAAAATCATTAAAAAATGTGTAATCAGCTCTAGGCTTATAATATCAAAACTAATGCAACTAAAAAAAAATAAAAGACCATGTTGGAAAGCTAATTAAATAGTGTACCAAGACTTGTTGCAGTTTGATAATTTGATGCTGCCGAAACATTTTTTATAAAGTCTTCTTTTTTATTCTGAAAATACTCGCCTTGATGGAATGCGACGACTTGGATAACGTCGATGATGCTCAGTTCCTGCCCGCAATGTGTTACCATTGCAAAAACCGTAGACAAAAATCATTTCGGCGTATTCGCTTATCGAAAAGCTCATGTTTTTTTTTCTAGTTGGATAGGTAGATTGTCACACACAAATTTAAATAAATGGATTTGATAGAACTCACTTTTGGCTCATTGCTTACCTTATTAGGGAGCAATTATTATGAAAATTTCTATCATTTTTGAAATAAATGCTTTCAAAAAATTATTTATTCCTGGTAAGTTATTGATTTTACGTAGAAACTTTGAAGAAAAGGATTGAAGACAACTAATGGAGATTTAAGCTGCATCATTAGAAAAATTAAAATCTTAGACGACTTTTCGTTGAAATCGGTATTAAAATAAAAAAAAACTTTAAATATCAATTTTTTTAAAAAGAAGATTTTATAAAAGGTTGTTCAGCAGCATCAAATTATCAAACTGCAACAAGTCTTGGTACACTATTTAATTAGCTTTCCAACATGGTCTTTTATTTTTTTCTAGTTGCATTAGTTTTGATATTATAATCCTGGAGCTTATAATTACACAATTTTTAATGATTTTTAGTAAACTTTCCCTTATAACTCTGAAGAGGGAAGAGGTGTCCCCCCTCCCCTTCCCCCCTTACCATACTTTTTTTTTTTGTCTTGACCCAAGGAATCAACTGCCGCAGGATTGTCCTTTTGATACGGAACACCCTGTATATATATATACAGCCATTTCAGCACTTGAAAGATCTTTGACCGAGCTTCTTATGATCAATTGTGTTATGTGTGTTGCGAAATGTTTGAACACAAATGATCGAGAACTAGACCTACCAGCTTTATGCCGACTCCGAACGGGTTATGTTCTCAAGAAGCTTTTCATGGCAGTTTTTTACTCTCAGAGGTTTGCAATTGTTTGCAGAGAGGTGACGTCCGAACAGAAAAAACAATTCAATTGAAAAAACTTTCTGTGTCATTGTTACTGTAAATTACAAATAAATTATGTAGTGAAGTAATGCCACAGGGGTAAATGAAGGGACAGTTGCCTCACGCTAGAACTCAGCAAAAAAAAATGTACATATTATTTTCTTATATATGTTACATAACCATGATAATGATTTTAGAATTTTTAATTATTTCAGTAAAACAGGAAGAAAATGAAATAAATTTATATTCGTTTATTTAACACGTAATATGAAACATAATTATAAAAAAGTGGTAGTAGTGGTTTAAAATGGAAGTATGAGCAAAAGTATTGTTAAAAACTGAATTATTTTTAAAATCATTTATTTAGCTGATATATTTTTATAAGTTGAATTAATCTTAACGCACACATTTTCTTAGTATCTTTTACTTTCTTTTTCTTTTAACTTTCAACCCGTTTTATTTATAAATGTGTATACATGTTATATCCTTATTAAAACATTTGCATTTACATCACCGAGCAATTAATAAATAAAAAATCAAAATTTTTTCTGTTAGGTCGGAAAGATTTTGAAATTGCATTGTGATTTTACACTTCCTAAAGCATTTGAATAAATCAAGAAAATATGTTCGAAACAGAATAATTTACTTGTTTAAAAATAAAATTAATGCTAAAATTTCAGTTGACTTAAAAAATCCTTTAATTAAAGGGCATATAGAATTATTTAGGACCTACAAGTCTTTAAATTCTCAAAAAATTACACGGTATTTTTTTTATATTTTATATGTCATTATAAGTAAATATTAATTTTAATATACAAGTCATGAAAGTTAACGCATTTCCTATGCGTGCACTAAAAAAAATGCCCCACTAGCCAGTAAATTAAACTCACAACTTTAACTTATGACTTTTTTATTATAAGCACACAATTCACTTTTCGAAAAAGAACTAAACTAAATTTTACATTTTTCCTGGCTTAAATAATAAAGTAGTTACAACAAGCATTATTAAAAGACTTAAGACACACGCATCCGGCCGCTGTTTCTAGTCCTCACGTACGGCGCTCACATTACACCTTCTGATTAAATATTGTCCGGCGCTGATTAAGTGTCAGCCGTCGTTGACTTAAATATTTAACTTTTTAGGGTTGCACTCTAAAGCCTCTCCGCCTCATCATTTTTAGGTTCTTGCTTTACCCGAACATTTTAGAATATTCCAATCACATGAATGCAATCTTAAAAAAAAATCGAGCATCCACTGGAAAATAGCGAAAACTGAGTTCATTAAAGAAGTTGATCCGCGATATCATTGAAGATGAGCTCAAACATGGGTGAAATTCTTATTGTATGTTTGGAATCATTGTTGGGTTTAAGATTTTCTTAAGACAAAATTTTAGAGGCTATTTCGATGACTGCATCAAAATTAACTTTGGTGTATTAAAGCGCACTACGCTACTATAATTAATGTTTAAATGGTCGAACTGTTTGTTTTATGGCTAAAGAGCCAAACTGTTTGATAGAGACGTATCTAATGAAACCTAGACAGAAATGCCATTTAAAGTTATGATCAAATAATCTGATTTTATCTCAAAAAAATTGGATTTATAAAGTAAATTAGCCACTATTTTTCTAAAAATTATCTTACCACTATTTCCAATACTCCTCCTTAAATTAAATTTTTTAATATTGTTTAAATATTAATAATGATAATGATAATAATAATGATTATGATAACGATAATGATAATGATAATGATAATGATAATGATAATGATAATGATAATGATAATGATAATGATAATGATAATGATAATGATAATGATAATGATAATGATAATGATAATGATAATGATAATGATAATGATAATGATAATGATAATGATAATGATAATGATAATGATAATGATAATGATAATGATAATGATAATGATAATGATAATGATAATGATAATGATAATGATAATGATAATGATAATGATAATGATAAATTACTATGTGACTGTGTGTTTTTTTTATGTGACGGTGTGTTTGTTATCCTTTTCAGAACCGAGTTGATATTTCTCTATAACTATTGCCAAGATAAAGTAAATAAAACCATTTTTTGTGGATGATTTGAAAATAATTTTAAAAAACTTTCTGTATTCAGAATTTCCCAATAAGGGACCTATCACAATTGTGTAACTTGGCCTTTTACGTATCATTTGAATCCTCAACGTCTGATATACGCAATTGTACTAAGTCCTTATTTTTAAATGAAGAAAATTGGGAAGATACTGGAGGGTACAAAATAAAAACTTTTATTTAATAAACCAACAAAAATTAAATCAATTCATGTGCATTAATAATAATAATAATAGTGTTCTACAATTACACAGATCTTAAAAAAATAGATTTGGTGATTAAGGGAGTATTCCTGGTTGGCAAAACTTTTTTGCATATTTCTTTAGCTTAGATCTTTGGGAATATCGTCATAAAAGGGTTCTTTGAAATTCGAAATACTTTAGGGGATATGGCCTTTTTTGTCCAGCAATGTTTTCGCCAAAATGCGATTTGCTTAATTTGGCTACTTTTTGAATTCAACGGTTTGAGGCAACCACCGAATAGCGTTCAACGCGTTCCTTAGTAGGTAATTACTTATGTGTATACGCATTTTGAAAATAAATGAATACACATTTTAGAGCGTAGGTATTCGAATGTTGGCAGCGTTTAGTTCACTTTGAATTGAGTTATAAACCGGACGCGCGCAAGTTAAGTATATTAACACTTAAGTTATTTAAAAAAAAACACTTGTTTATTTGATTTCCAACTTTATTCTGATTCTTCAATTATTTTTTACTACTATTTATTTGAATAAAAATGCTTATTTGATAGCTTACAACAATAGTACTAAAATGATTGGATTAACAGCTTATAAGTTTTACAATAACTTGGTCATGATATTGCATAATCCCAATGTAGTTCAATAAAAGAAGTGCTTACGCTACTTTTAAATTCCACGTTCTATGAATGTTACGTTTACCGCTTTGGCCTTGTTGGTGCAGCTTGTTCTTGTTGTTGTAGCTGCTGTTGCTGTTCTTGTTGTTGTTGTTCATTGTTGGTTGTAGTGTACGTAATTCCTCCCCCCTTAGTATGGAGCGTCGCCCAGAAGAGTTGTGAATTCTTGGGAGAAGCGACATCTTGGTGTTATTCCTTTATTGTGTATTTCTTTTGTTTTCTTATATAAGTTAACGCCCCAAACAGTTCTACGGAAAATATTAATATTTTCCGCAACATTTCCTAATTACGCGATTTCGCAATAGCTGAAGTGTTCATTTATTTAAATAAAACATTTCTTCATTGCGCGCTTTCGCAACAGCCAAAGTGTCAACAACCCGCTGACACACATCTGTTGCCCGAGTAAAGCGATTGCAGCAATAACTGCAAGTCGCTATGACGTAATATGCTAAGCTTGCATTACTTTGGTTCTCCTTTAAAAGGTTCTTTCGTACGCTGATATTAAGTTAGTTTTTAAGCCAGTTTTAAACTCACATTAAAACCGAGCAGACGCTCGATGTAATAATAAAAAAGGTTTTGAAAAAAATATAATAAAGTCTTTTTATTATAACTGGCGCCCAACGGAAAATTAACGCCCTCAATTAGTGCTTAAGAATAACAAAATGCTTTACTAAAGAAGTAAAATTTATCCAAAAACATTAACGCCCTCAAGTAGTGCTTTAGAACAACAAAGTGATTTACTAAAGAAGTAAAATTTATTTAAAAACATTAACGCCCTCAAGTAGTGCGTTAGAATAACAAACAACCACTCAAGAAGTACAAAGTTCATCTAGCAGTAAACTTCAGTTGAAGATAACCGCGACGTAGCAGAAAAGCATCGAGTTGAGGCCTGAGTCATCGATCTAAAGGACGAAAAAAAAGGAACTATCTCACCATGCTGTTACGGTTCATCATTTTATTGTAAGACATGTGAATATAACTAAATTAAAATAATACTACATCAGTCTTTAGAAGTTTATTGAAGAACATTTTAAATTAATTGAATAAGCTATCTAAATATGTAGCAACGCTTATCTTTGAAACTTATCTTTTTATAAAAATATAAAAATTACATAAAAAAGAAAAAAAAGTATTTCTAATTAATTACGAAATAAATGTGAATTAAAGTGAAAATCTAGTTAAAATTTAATCTAATTGATGAATCAATTGATGAAGGGCAAATCTAGCTCTTTATAGGAAAAAATAAAAAGTTTACTAAACTAATTGAAATTAATTTGAATTTGAAATTTAAAACAGGAAAAAAGTAAACGAAATTAATCGAAATTAATTTAATTTTGAAACTAATTGAAAATATAAATTACGGAAAAGTATCAAGCATTATGAGATAAGTAAAAATTTAATTAAATTCAAGTTGAAACAAATTGAACAAAGAAACTATAGAATTTTTATTTATTTATTTTTATAAAATTAATAGTAAATAAATATTATAAATTGAAAAAATTATATAGGTTATTGAAATTACATAAAGATTGATATCCAAATGTAATTCTATTTTTTTTCTCTCCTATACTGTTTTGAAAAATAAGAGATATAACTAAAACTGATAATTTTCCAAGAAAAATTATCAAAAATAACAAATAAACGAAAGGAAAATTTAAGATCAAACCCACTTTCCAAAACATCATTCGAAAAAAAAAAAAAAAAAAAAAACGAAATGGACATCTCAGCCCTTGAAAGGACTTTGACCGAGCTTCTTATGATCAATTGTGTTGTGTGTGATGTGAAATGTTTGCACACAAAGGATCGAGAACTGGACCTACATGTTTTACGCCGACTCCGAACGGCTTATGTTCTCAAGAAGCCTTTCATGGCAGTTTATACTCTCTGAGGTTTGCCATTGTCTGCAGAGAGGTGACGGCCGAACAGAAAAATTAATCTAGCCTACATGTTTTACGCCGACTCCGAACGGCTTATGTTCTCAAGAAGCCTTTCATGTCAGTTTATACTCTCTGAGGTTTGCCATTGTCTGCAGAGAGGTGACGGCCGAACAGAAAAATTAATTCAATTGAAAAAACTTTCTGTGTCGGATGGAGGATTCGAACCTGGGTTCTCTGGCGTAAGAGTCACACAGTCTACCCACTACGCCACGGCCGCCGCTCAAGTTCATTCAAGCATCATTCAAGTTGTTTAAATTGTTCATATAAATTTTTAAGTTGAATTTTGGGTTAGAATCCGCAAATCTGTTTAATTGCCTTTGCTCTTCGACAAAACCTTCGGTAATCATGAATCCAAACAATTTAATAAGACCACCGGTGATTAACCAACCCCCTAATCCAACTAATAACCCAAGAACACTTAGTCCAGAAATTGAAGCCGCTATTAGTCAAGCTGTGCATAGGCTCTGCATTAGAGAATGTGCTTCAATAATACCCACATTAGTAAATCCAACAACAATTATCCCCACAGATCAGGGAATAGATCAGGCTCATAGAGACAATTTAACAGAACTCGACAAGATTCTAGACGTAGTCAGATGCATTAGAGATTTTTCAGGAGACCCCAAAGAATTTTCATCATGGAAAAAAAGCGTGGATCCCATCTTGAACATATATGATGCTCATAAAGGAACCCCAAAAATTTTGGAATTCTGAATGTCGTGCGAAATAAAATAATGGGAAATGCGGACACCGCACGGGAGTCCTACAATACTCCTCTTAATTGGGAAGCCATCTCAGCATGTCTTACTACCCACTATGCCGACAAAAGAGACATAGGAACGCTAGAATATCAAATGTCTAGCCTAGGGTAACAATTCAGTTCAACAGTTTTATCAGAAAGTTTACTCACATTTAACACTCATATTGAATAAAATCGCTTGTATGAATGTAGGCACAGAAGCTCTTCAACTTTTAACAAAAACTTACCGTGACAAGGCATTAGATACCTTTGTCAGAGGCCTTAGAGGCGACTTGGCAAGACTCTTAGGAATGCGTGAGCCAACTGATCTTCCGCAAGCTCTTTACTTGTGTCAGAAAATGGGAAATCAAAATTTTCGTACACAACAAGCATTCAATTCCAACAAATTTGCAGTACCACCCATACCTAGAAGAAATACTAATAACCACGTCCAACAAACTTCATTTAATCCACATTTAGCACATTTTTCATAAAACCTCCAAAGACCTTATTTCCAACCAACACAACAAACACGTTTTTATTATGGAAACCAACAGCAGCCTACACCGCCCCCTAGACAATATAATTTTAATAATTTAACTCCAGCAAATCAACAAACTTTTAGGCCATCAATTGCAATAATAGACTTATTACAACAAACCCACAATATTCCACTGCACCACCCAGACCTTTTCAAAATAAACTACCTGTACCCATGGAGATAGAAAGTTCGCTACAAACGAGAGCGATTAATTACGCATACAGACCTCAAGACAACAGACAAACATTTAGAAGACCAGCTCCAATATCAAACCAAATTAACCTTCCACAACAAAAACTTCAGAGAATAAACCAACTCGGTAGCTTAAATCCTAATGAAGAACAAAAGGAAACTGAGGAATATTACTCCCAAATGACCACACAAGATCCAGAACTAGAACATTTAGACGAGTACCTCGACAAATATTCTGAGCCCGATACGGAGGAAAATAACGAAACCAATTTTTCAGACATTCATTTTGTAGACTAACACAGTCCTCCTTGCCTTACTTTCAATGTAAGACAAAGGAAGGAAAAATCTTAAACCCTTAATTAAAATTTCGGTTGTGACTGCGCTTTTAATGCCTACCACCTCGTATGGCCCTATCCATATTGGTGAAAATTTGTTCTTCCCACACTGATTTTTCATTAGTACTTTATCCCCGCTTTTAAACTTTACTGGATTTAAAGTACTATCATATTGTTTTTTAGACGCCTCTTTTGCACGTTCCTGCTTCTGTCTAACCAGCTCATGTGCTCTTTGGATTTGGTACTTTAATACCTTTGAAGGATCCTCGGCATTATATACCGGCCCACATTTGCGTTTCAAATTGGTCGGCATTTCGGAATCAAACCCGTACAATGTTCGAAAAGGCGTTTGCTTTGTTGATACGTGTACTGTATTGTTATGCACATGCATCGCGCTTGCCAACCATTGATCCCAATTTGACCCATCTTCTTTTGCAAAACTTCTCAAATATTCAGCTAATGGTCTGTGGCTCCTCTCTAGTGAACCATTTGCTTGGGGATGGTATGGGGTAATATGCAATTTCTTTATACCTAACATTTTGCATACGACCGAGAAAAGACGTGAAATAAAGTTTGACCCTTTGTCGGTTATTAACACCCTGGGCACATTGTGCCGAGTCACAATCTCGTTAAAAAATGCTTTTGCCACGGTGCTTGCCTCCGCATCTGGTATTGCAACACATACCATGTACTTTGAAAAATCGTCTTGGAATGTTAATATATATTTATTACCGGATACTGTCTCTGGCAGGATACCCACCATGTCCATATAAACTTTATCGAATGGTCGGGTTGGTGTATCCGTCAAGACCATCGGCATTTTCGTTAACCTAGAACTTTTGTTCACTTGACATTTCCTGCAATTCTTTACATATTCCTTTATTTGCTTCTGCATTCCTTTCCACCTGTATTCTTTTCTTATTCTAAAAAGTGTTTTCAAGGCTCCCTGATGGCCTCCTAAGGGTGAATCATGAAAATCTTTCAGTATAGTTTCTATCTTTTTCGGGACCGTTATAATTTTTCCTTTCTGCTCTATACCTACTGAGTTTTCTTCCTGTGTCTTTTCAGTCTCTGGGTTGTTATCTATTTTACCTTCTTGCTCGTGGACTCTGGCTTTCGACCTTGTTTGTACCACTCTTATACCCTGCTCTGGTTGAGGTATCCTACTTAACGCGTCTGCATTTAAATTCCTTTTTCCCGGCTTATATATTATTTCACAATCATACTCTGACATCTTGTGTCTAAATCTTGCTAATCTTGATGTCTGATCTTTCAGATTTGCTATACCTCTCAGGGATTGGTGATCCGTGTAAGTCCTGAATGGTCTACCTTATAAATATGCTCTAAAATTTTTTGTTGCCCATACGATTGCTAAAAACTCTTTTTCTATTGTCGAATATCTCTTTTCTGCGCTGTTTAATGACCTGCTCGCGAATGCAATTGGCCTGTCCTCTCCTACTTCACCCTGTGACAATACCGCTCCTATTGCTTCCCCACTTGCGTCAGCCGTTAGTAAAAATGTTTTCTCAAAATCAGGATAGGCTAACACGGGCGACGAATTTATAGCGTCTTTTATTTTTTCGAATGCTTCTTGACATTTTTCTGACCATTGAAACTTTGTGTCTTTCTTCAACAAACTGTTGAATGGGGGATGCCAATTGTGACATATTCTTTATAAATTTTCTGTAGTAATTCGCTGAACCTAAAAATGCTTGCACTTCCTTTCTATTTCTCGGTATGGGAATATTTTTTACACATTCTAACTTTTGCGGGTCTGATAAAGCCCCCAACTCTGAACATTTGTGTCCTAAATAGGATATTTCTCTACGAAGAAATTGACACTTTTCCGTATTTAACTTCAAACAATTTTCCCTTAGCCTCTGAAATACCTGTGCTAATCTTTCCTCGTGCTGCTGCAATTTTTCCCATAAATTACTACGTCATCTAAATATACAAAACAATCTATTCCCTGTAATCCTGTCAGTATGTGATTCATCAATCTTTGAAAAGTGGCTGGAGCTCCGGTGAGTCCAAATGGCATTCTATTAAATTCGTAGTGCCATTTGGGCACTTCTATCTGTACTAAACGCTGTTTTTTCTCTGTCATTTTTGTCTACTAGGACTTGATGGTACCCACTTGCCAAATCTAGAGTTGAAAAATATCTACAGTGTCCTAATTGATCTAATATTTCATCAATTCTTGGAATTGGAAAAACTTGTTTGCTGGTAGCGTCATTTACTTTTCTAAAATCTATGACTAACCTCCATTTTTTCTTCCCATCACTCCCGGCTTTCTTTGGCACAAGTAGTAATGGCGAGTTCCAAGGTGACTTGCTTGGCCTAATTATGTCATCCTTCAAAAGCTGTTCTACTTTTGAATTTTGAATTTCCTCCCTGTGAGCCTGAGGTAATCTATACTGTTTCTGATTTATTGGCGGCTGATCTGTCTGAACCTGAATTTCGTGTTTTAAAACCGGAGTGTATGGTATGACGTTAATAAATTTTTCTAAATTTTCTATTGAGGACCGCTCCTCTGTATTTAAATTCGTGTCCAATTTAACTGTTTTTCTTAATTTTTTAATCCGTTCTCTAACGTTGTGTTCCCTTACGCTGTATATCGTGGGATTGTTCGTTTTATATTTATTAAAATTCGAAAATGCTAGTTTATAATCTTTCGGTATGGTCGTATCCCTTTCCGTTGCATTCAAAACTGATACGCATGCTGTATTGTTAACTACGTTAATTAAACTTTCTCCTAAATAAATTCCTGGCTCAATTTCTTGCTTATGTACTACTATTATACTAATCTTAGTGTTCACTCTTATTCTCATTATATTCGCGGTTCGCGCTTTAATCTTTATTTCTTCATTATAACTAACTAAATGTTTGTTCTCTCTAAACTCTTTTTCCTGTCTCAATTGTAGCCATTTTTATTTTTATTTATTTAACTATTTTCCCCATGTTGTCATACATTGTGACTATTTTTTCCCTCATATCTATTATACTTTTGTTCCACAAATTATCTCTTCCTAATATTCCATCTGCAGGTACTCCTTGTTCGAGTGCCACCACGTGTAACTTAAAACTTTGATTTTCAACTCCGCTATATGAAATTTCTACCGCCCCCATTGTCTTTATGAAGCCTCCGAACGCTCCACTTAAATCTCTTATTTCTTTGCTCCTATTCTCAATTGTTCTTAATGCATTTTGCTTCACCAAACTCGTGTCTGCTCCGAAATCTACAAGTAGAATGAGTCTTCCATTTATAGCATCCTCACAAGAGATTTCTACAAACACATCATTCACTTTGGAGACGCCGAAACATTTACCCCTCCTACTCTCCTGCACTGTCAGATTTTGGTGCCAACAGCTTGGCTGAGATGTACAGACATTTACGATTTCTTTAGGGGTTAACTCTTCCTCCACTTCAACTGGCTGAGGTGTACAGATATTTACAATCTCTTCGGACGTCAAATTCTCTGTTATTACACTCTCTATTGGCTTAGATGTACAGATATTCACAATCTTTTCAGACGTCGAACTCTCTGTTACTATCTTTATCGGCCTTATTTCGCGTTGATTTCGCGGTTCCCAGCTTAATGGCCTTTGCTGGGCCCCTGGAAGTTTCCCTGTCTGTAACCCTGATTATCTTTCTTTCTTTTACTTATTATTTCTTCACAATTATTTTCTTGCTTTATATATATTTTATTATTAATCTTTCTTTTACTTATTCTTTTTTCATAATTCTCTTCCTTCAAATTTATTTCATTATTTTCCTCTCTTTTAACTATTATTTCTTCCAATTTCTTTTCTCCGCTCAAAATTCTATTATTATTATTCTTTCTTATCCTTTCAGTTGGGATTGGCGCTGTCTGTTCCCATAAACTTGTGTATGCTCCGGGTTCTATAAGTAAAATGAGTCGCTCGTCTGTAGCATTCTTGCGAGGAATTTCTACAACCACATCATTTACTTTGGAGACACCAGAACGTTCCCCCTTTTCATTCTCACTCTCATAATTCTTTTCCTGCATGTGATCGTTTCTAGGCCTAAACTCTTGGGCACAGTTCCACCCAGTTTCATGACCGTATTCCTGGCATTTCTCGCAATATGGAGTATTCTTCCTGATTAAACACTCATCTCTTGTGTGTCTGAATTTCCCACAGAACGAGCATTTGATACTGGCCCTAGCATCCTTCCCTGGTAAACTTCTATTATTTTGGTATCTACTCTGTTTGATCCCCTCACTACTATCTTCTACCACTGCATACACCTGCCTCTGCTGTGATACACTGGAGACAGACTTATTACTATTCCTCAACATATAATCTATTTCCGAAGCCTTTGTCACTGGCTCATCTAAGTTTTTTCCTTCCATTGCTAGCACCACGGCCCTAACACTTGGGTCACTCAACCCGACCTTGAATGCCGTCACTACTGCCTTGTTCAATTCATTCAACAGTCCTTTCTCTTCTCCTACGCAATCTTTCCCTATGGATTCTATTGTGTTTAATCTTCTTGCAAATGTTCGCAGGTTCTCCCCTGGCTCTTGAACGCATTTTGACAACTCTATTATTATTGACGTATACGTGGTGTCCCTCAGATAATTTGATTTAATTAATACATAAAATTCTTCAATACTGGCAAACTTTCTTGTCCTACATAATTCGAAGGCATACCCGTGTAATCCTAACTTAACACAGTCTATAATGTTTTGTAACTCCACAGCACCGAACGCTCTAATTGCGAGATCGCACCCTTGAATGAACCTATACACTTCTGTTTGTGAATCGGTTCCCGAAAATAAAGGGATCAGATTATTCACAGTCTTTGCTATTTCCCTTATCGTCATTTTGTCTTCTCTTATTTCGCTGTGATTTATTAAACCCGACGTATTACGTACGTATTTAATTTTCTTCCAATAAAACCAGTTAATTTTATATGCTTTGTTCTTTATTTTCTTTTATTAATCATTTATATATACAATGCACAATTCTTTAATCTTTTATTTATACTTCAACTGCTCTGCTTCAATTCTCGAATGTTGTAGGCTTTACCGCCCTAGCTTCATCATTTCGCCTGCGTCCATCCTTAGTGATTCGTCCTTGGTTGGTCCATTTGGTTCCTGGTTCATCTTCATCATTGGGTTTAACTCTAAAAGGAATATTTCTCTTTTTTTTTCATTTATAAACTTTTTTCCTCTGAAGATCACCTTCACTACTTTCACTGGTCGCGATCGGACTTTGATCACAACACTAACTTCGCGGAAAACATCTAATTCAACTCAAAAAGTTTTTTAATTTTTTTCTCTCCCAAGAACATTTCAAAACTTCACGGAAATATAACTTTTGACAACTACTTCCATTAATCCTTGAAAAAAAATTGTTTTTTCAAAAATATCCTTAAAAATTTCTCCTTTTTCATAACAGACAGGATCCATTCTGTTCCCCTGAACAGAATGGATCCTCCCGGCTGCGCCAAAAATGGGATCCTCCCTATGAGGATACCCGTAGGTTCTTCTCTAAGCAATCCTACCGACTGTCCCTATTTAAAAAAAATGCACGCGAGTTACATTTATGCCTCTAGCTCTAGGGCATAGATGTACATCGCGTGTTGCCTTTTTGGGTAGATGTGCAGCAAGGCGTTGCCGTCAGTCGAAGTTTTAAAATGCCCCTTTTATTTGTGTACTATTTTAAAGGCGTTATTTACGTTATTTACGTTAATGTGCACTATCCAAAGGAAAGAAAATACTGTGTGTGAAGTGGTCCGCTTCAAAGGAAAGAAAATACTGTTGCTGCGTATTCAGACTCTTTATTCATTCTCTCTTTACAACTTAAAAGCACCGATATTTATATCGAATATCTGGCTGCCTCAATCTTTACATTATTACTTAATTACTTAGTTGACAGTTTTTTGTCACATACCTAAATTTGACTTACTTACTAATTGGCTAATTGTAACACTTATTTAATCTACAAGGTATTTCCCCATAACTTGGCTGAGTTCCAAGTTATGCGGAAACGTTCTTGTGTTTACATATGTAAAATGCTCAAGTTGCATTTTATAAGTCATATTTTAATTTTCAAAGGCGGAACTCTTGTTACGCTAAATATTTTCCAAATTCAAGCTACAGTAAATAAAATACCATAAATGCATGCAATTACAACAATAAAATATTATTAATTAAAAATGCTGTGAATGCATTTTGCGCTCAATGCAAAAGGCAAAGCGGTGTCAGTTTATTTCTCACGTTGAGACAACAACAACACACTGGCGCTACGGCTAACTATTTAAGCTGGTCGCTGGGTACCGGCTGGTAGCACGCGACGAGCTGACGCTGCCTTTTTCATGCACTTGAACTTGGCATTGACTTTGAATTTATTAAGTGAATTATGAACTGATAATTATTAATTATTCTTGTAGGCTACCAGAGGTAGTGCTTATAAGTATGCATTGATTTAAGTCTTGTTTTATTTGTTGGAACTAGTTGATACTAGTTCACAACAAGCTGAAGAAGATGAACGAGGTTTTGAAGAAAGAGTACAGATCGAGCTGCAGCGTCTTCGCAACATGGAAATTGAGCAACCTAATTTAAGAAGTCGTTACGAGTTCTCATTCCGTTACATAGAGTAATCCTTGAGAAAATTTTCCGGTGATGATGGTCGCAGTGTGAAGGAATGGCTGCGCGCATTTGAACAAAATGCTGAATTGTTGCGGTGGACTGACCTGCAAAGATTCATCTATGCTAAAAGATTGCTGAAGGGCACTGCAAAACTGCCGCGCTTAAAGAAGAATTTAAGTTAACTATCAACAGTGCTACTATCCATCGAATGATATGCGAGCGTAAGAAAATCTCGAACGAAACTTACCGTCAATATATTTATGCAATGCTCGATATTGCTGCTCAAGCTAACGAAATGAGCGCCATCATCGTTTACATTGTCGATAGCATACTAGGAAACCCACAGATGAAAGCGTTCCTCTACGAAGCAAAGACTATAGCTGAGCTCTAGGACAAATTACTGACATACGAGTTAATGAAATCGAAGATGAACCCAAAAGAAGAAAATCCAAGAGTACAAGTTCAAAGGACTACCAAAAATATCAACAGCAATGACAAAAGTAAGTTAAAATATTGTTTTACCTGCGGAGATAAATCGCATTCTTCAGACACATCTCCCAACAAAAGCAAGGGACCCAAATGTTTTAAATGCAATGATTATGGGCATAAGTCGAATAGCTGCTCACTCAAAAATTCAAGCAACTCAAAATCATCCGTGCATATGCATGGTACTAGAGGCTCATATAAAATTATAACTATAAATGGAGTACAAACGGAAGCTTTAATTGACACCGGTAGCCAAATCACTGTTATTCGAGAAGAATTATTTCTTAGCGAATCGATTTGGGAGCTATTCCAATTCTGGCATGACTGTTTCTGGAGTGGGACCATTGTTTGCGAAAGCGATTGGAGTGTTCAATGCGAAGGTGGTAGCGGATCATTGTGAGCTGATTGGACAGTGCCACATAATGCCAAATAAGTGTCTGAAAGTCGATTTAATTATTGGAATTAATATGACAAGCCAAGCTGTAGTGATTTTTTCAAAAGATGGAGTTTCGATGACGACGACGACAAATTCACCATGCAAAACTGAGATATCAACCGTACTAGAGGAGCAGTTAAATTGTTTGTACATTTCTGATGAAGAAAAGTATTTTCCCGATCTCACTCATATTCAAAGTAAGACATCTCAAGAAGAAGTCAAGAAAATGATAAGAGAGTACAAGCCAGAACCAATCAAAACGTCACCGGTGAGTTTGAAAATTGTGCTCTCGGACGATATACCAGTTTCGCAGCGTGCACGTCGATTACCTCATGTTGAAAACGTTGAGGTGAATAAGCAAATCGATGCGTGGCTGAAGGATGGCATCATTCAACCTAGCATTTCCGAGTATGCAAGCCCTATTGTTCTCTTAAGCAAAAAAGACGGAACGAAGTGGCTATGCGTGGATTATCGACAGCTAAATAAGAAGATTGTGAAGGACAAATATCCGATGCCCGTTATAGAGGATCAAATCAATATGTTGCAGAATAGCAAAGTATTCAGTACCCTTGACCTTGCAAATGGATTCTTCCATGTATCAGTAGACAAAAGAAGCCGCAAGTATACATCTTTCGTGATACCAGGAGGTCAGTACGAGTTTTTGAGAGTACCGTTTGGACTATGCACCAGCCCGGCAGTTTTCCAACGCGTCATCAATACGATTTTCAATCCATTGCTAATTGAAGGCTAATTAAAATTTAATACGATTTTCAATCATCATAGCTAAGAACGAGGAGGAAGCAATTCAAAGACTTAAGCAAGTTTTGAATGTTGCAGCAGAGTACAACCTGAACATAAAGTGGAAGAAGTGTCAACTCTTGCAGAAGAATATTGATTTTTTGGGGTACGAGATCGAAGGTGGCAAAATCAAGCCGTCAACGATTGGCTGGTTATTTCCGCAAACTTATCAATAATTTTTCATTAATCGCTAGACCTTTAAGTGATTTATTGCGAAAAAACGAAAAATTCAAATTTGAAGACAAGCAGAGGATTGCATCTGAACGACTGAAGGAGATCATCACAGAACGACCAGTGCTAACACTTTTTCGACAAGAAGCGGAAACAAACTTCACACAGATGCATCAAAATGGGCATTTGCAGCGATTCTCATGCAGCATGACTACGATGACGGCAAGATGCATCCGGTTCATTATCTTAGTATAATAACATCAAAAGCAGAACAAAAATGTCACAGTTACGAGTTGGAGGTTCTGGCTGTGATCAAAGCTGTTCGTAAGTTTCGCGTTTATCTTCTTGGACATCTCTTTAAAATCATTACTGACTGCAATGCGTTTGAAGCAACCATGAAGAAAAAGAAAGATGTTCCGAAGATATCACGATGGACACTATTACTGCAAGAGTATGACTGCGCGGTGATTCACCGATCTGGAGAAAAGATGAAGCATGCAGATGCACTAAGTCGTATGTACATGATCCAAAATGTAAGTGCTCTTAGTAGCATAAAGTCCGCCCAAGAAAAAGATGAGCATCTTAAGCTGATAATCGAACTACTAAAAGAACGAAGCTACGACAACTACGCGATGCATAACAAGATTTTGTGCAAAAATATCGACGGCAACTATGCAATTGTAGTTCCAGATGCAATGCGGTATGGCATTGTTAGACGAGTACACGATCAAGGACATTTGAAGCAGAAGAAAATGGAAGACATTATCAAGAAGGAATGTTATATATCTAAACTTAAGGACGCTGTCAATACTGTTATACAAAACTGTGTATCGTACATATTGGTGGCTGAAAAGAAATCTGGCAAGCAAGAAGGTTTCTTGCATCCAATCCCTAAAAGAAGTATACCACTTGACACATGGCATGTAGACCACGTGGGTCCAATGCCATCAACAAGCAAAAACTACAAACATCTGTTGACAATTGTAGACACATTTACCAATTTTGTTTGGATATTTCGTACTAAGTCTACAACCGCATCAGAGACAATTGGTAAATTAAAAGTTGAAACAGATATTTTCGGAAACCCAAGAAGGATTATCTCTGATAGAGGGGCAGCATTCACGGTAGAAGTTTTTCAAGAACATTGCAAGCAACAAGTCATCGATTTAATTTTCACAACTGGCGTACCAAGAAGCAATGGACAAGTAGAGCATATGCACAGGACTATTGTTACTGTTTGTCAAAGCTTTCAGTAGATAATCCAGAAAAATGGTATCAGTATGTTAGTGCAGTACAGCAGTATATTAACAAAACGACGAATCGATCAATCAGTACATCGCCTTTTCAGCTAATGATCGGAGTTCCAATGAACACGAAGGATGACATGCGCATCGCAGGTTTGATTGAAGCCGAGATTATTATGGAATACAATGAGGAACACGAAGATTTAAGATCCAAAGCAAAACAGCAAATACAAGCCGTTCAAAAAGAAAACAAAGCAAATTTTGACAAAAACAGAAAAACTGCAAGGCAATATCAAGTTGGCGATCTAGTCTGTATAGCTTGCACACAGCTAGGAGGTGGAATGAAGCTAACAACACAATTTCATGGACCTTATGAAGTCACTGATTACCGAGGAAATGACCGATATAACGGTAAAAAAAGTTGGTGACCATGAAGGACCTGAAAAAACATCTACGAGTGCGGACCATATGAAGCCTTGGAGTGCAGTTGCGGTGCTTGTGGAGACATCCGGGTCGGATGTAAAGTAGAATGGCCGAGTGTGGGAGTGGCCTTACTTTGTATTTTGTACTTTGAATAATTTACTTTGATGTTTAGAAATTTAGTTATCTTAGATTTTAATTTTTATATTTTTTCAAACTGAATTTGAAAAAAAAACGAGTTTTATGAAATGCGTTGTGGAAATCAGTTGTAATTTCAATTTGATTTAAATCAATTTTGCAAAACTTTTCAAACTATTTAAATCCAATACCACAATATTGTCTACAAAAATCTTGAAATATGTTAGCGGTGAACTCTGATCCTTGAAGTGGGCTAAGGAAGTGTTTTAGGGACTTTATGATTAAACAGGCTATTTCTAGCTGGTAAGGTATATGCTGCTGCAAACTTAGAAAATTTATCAATAATAGTCAGGATGTTTTTGTAACTAATGGTATATATGTCTATATGGATAAAGTCTAATGGTTTAAAAGGTGAAGGAGGTTTATTAAATTTTGGCTTAGGAGGTCTTCCATCGTATTTAAGTGTCTGGCAAATAGAGCAATTGTTAATAGTTTGAGTTATTGTTGATTGAAACGCAGACTTAGAATTCAATGTGGTTTATTCAAAGACTTAAAAACGAATGAGAATATAATCAAAAAAGAGAAATGAAATAAAATATAAAGAATAGGGGTTGCCACAGTTAAATTTCCAACCCCCTCACTTACTGAAATATTAATTACAAAAATCAAAAAAAATTCATTTTACTGTAATAGTGCAAATATTAAAAATTTTTACATACTTAATATTTTTAATTAATTTCCAGTACAATTTTTAATGCCCATTCCCTCGGCGCATTTTAATAATTTTTGGCTTGTTATAGCTTTGGTTAGGCAATCAGCTACCATTCTTTCAGTCGGAACATATTTAACTATAACCGCTTTATCGTTGATGTGGTCCCGAATAAAATGGTGTCGTACGTCGATATTTTTTGACCTAGCACGAAATGAATCGTTTATTGCCAAAGCCAGAGCTGACTGGTTGTCGCACGCAATTTGAATTGGTTGACAGATAGACGAATCAAAGTCTTTGCCGAATTGTTTTAACCAGATAGCTTCTTGTACAGCCGAAGACAATGCCATGTACTCGGCCTCAGTACTTGAAAGAGCAACAGTTGGTTGTCTTTTGCTACTCCATGAAACGGCTCCACCACACATCGTAAAAACGTATCCAGTACAAGAGCGTCTTTTATCGATATCAGATGCCCAGTCTGCGTCTGAGTAGCCAGCAAGATCTGAGGAGTTGCTATAAAAGAGTTTATTATTAACAGTTCCTTTAAGGTACCTGAATATGCGTTTAACAGCGGCCCAATGAACTTTTCCGTATTTTGCATTAAACCGACTGACATCATTTACAGCAAAGGCAATATCAGGCCTCGAGCCTTGTGCTAAATATAATAGGCTTCCTACAGCTTCCTGGTATGGCACGTTTGCCAATTCTTCGTCACCGTCCTTTATTGATAATTTTTGGTTAATGTCACTTGACGTTGAGATAGGTTTGCAATTTTCCATTCCAAATCGTTTTAAAATTTCGTAAGTATAATTTTGCTGATCCAAATAAACTCCTTTAGCTGCGTACGTTATATTAAAACCAACACAAGATTTCGCTACTCCCAAGTATTTCATCTTGAATGTTGTGGTGAGTTGATCTTTTAATTTATTACGATCATGTTCATTGCTCCAAAAAATTAGTATGTCGTCAACATATATGGCAACAATTAGTTTCACATCATGCCTAAAGTAAACGCAGGGATCTGTTTTCGATTTAATTAACCCGAATTCTCTCAACTTTTGATCCAAAAGCAAGTTCCACTGACGTCCACTTTGTTTCAGCCCATAGATGGCTTTCTTCAATTTGCAAATATTACCGCTGTCTTCACCGCAACCATCAGGTAACTCCATAAATATTTCCTCCGACAACTCACTCTGTAAATATGCAGTTACAGCGTCTAGCTGGTCAATTTTGAGACCCAATTTAACTGATAAAGCGACTAAATAACGTATTGATGTGTACCGCACTACGGGGGAAAAAGTTTCATAGTAATCTATACCAAATTTTTGGGAACATCCCTTTGCTACAAGTCGAGCTTTATGACGAAGAATGTTACCCTTTTCATCATTTTTGGTTTGAAATACCCACTTCGATTTAATTGCCTTACGATTAGCAGGCAGTTTACATATAGTCCACGTCTCGTTTTCAGCATGAGAGCTAAGCTCGGATTGCATAGCCGACTTCCAATATTCGCAGTAGTTATCGGATAAAGCTTCACTAACTGTAGTCGGATCGGCATACATACCACTAATTGCTGCAAAATGAGAAACAAATCCCTGGCTCGCAAAATCGCGCTGAATAATAGGCCTTGATGATTTTCGTAAATTTTCTGGCGGCGAAATGTGAACATCTGGAACGAACGTATCATCTGTAGCATCATCAAATGTGTCCCCGCTTTCATCTTCGCTTTCGTCGTCTCTTCCCTCAGCTTTTATATCTTCCAATGCCCTCACTGAAACGGAATCAACATCTGCTGTAACTGGTACAAGTGAAACAATCTTTGGCTCAGTTTCCATAAAAGCAACATCACGACTTATTGTAATTTTCTTTGTTAGTGGATCAATACAACGGTAACCTTTAGTCGAGTCGCTATAGCCAACAAAAATTAGCTGTTTGGCCTTTGAGTCCCATTTACGTCTTCGTTGTTTTGGTACGTGGATCATGACTGGAGATCCAAAAATTCGCATTACATTTAAATTCACATCACATTCTCTCCATAGTTTTTCCGGAATTTGTCCATTTAAGGCAGAGCTTGGTGAACGATTGATGATGTATACCGCTGTGTTTACAGCTTCTCCTCAATATGAGTTGCATAAGCCAGCATCAAATAGCATACATTTTGCCCGCTCCACGATAGTACGATTATACCTTTCGGCAACGCCATTTTGCTGTGGTGTATAAACAGCAGAAGTTTGATGTAATATGCCGAATGATTTGCAAATTGACTCGAATTTCTGATTAATAAGTTCGGTTCCGTTATCTGTGCGTATTGTTTTTATAGTCTTTCCACATTGGTTCTCTACATAGCGCTTAAAATTTTTAAAGTGATCAGCGACTTCAGACTTATTTTTTAAGGTATAAGTAAAAACCTTGCGGGAGTAATCATCTACAAAGGAGAGAAAATATCGCATACCTCCTATCGATGTTGTTTCCATAGGGCCGCATAAGTCTGAATGGACAAGTTGTAATAGTTCGTTAGCTCGGGTTCCAGCATGCTTGAACGGCGTTCTTGACATTTTACCTTTGCAACAGGCCTCACAATTTGCTAATATTTTAGCATCTCCGCAAAAATCAAGATTATTGTTGGATTTTAGCTTACATAAATCTGTATAGTTCAAGTGGCCTAGGCGTCGATGCCACGTCATTATGTTCGTTTTTTCATTGACGAGCATACAAGAAGGCGATTGAGAACATAATTTGTAAACACCTGCAGAACCGTTAGCTTCGGACACGAGCTTACCATTTCGATCAAATATCTGACATAGACTTTTGTTAAACACGACTTTGTTCCCGTTTTCGACCATTTGCGAAACGGACAACAAATTAGAGGTCAATTGAGGAACAAACAACACTTGACACATTTCAACTTCTATGTGTCCCACGTTTATCTTAACGTTACCGATACCCTCAACAACCATTCTCTCATTATTCGCCGTTACAATTTCACAAATGGATGACTCGGTCAAGCTGCTGAAATTATTCTTGTATGGTGTCATATGCTTTGAAGCTCCGCTATCTATGTACCAATGGTCTTTATCGGTTTTACACGACATGTGAGCACTAAAAGCTACTTTCCGGCCGCTATCGTCGCTTAACTTTTGTCCGAGCTTTCTACGCTCATTGCAATCTCTACTAAAATGGCCTTTTCTTCCGCAATTATAACATTTTAGTTTTTGTTTGTTAAGCTTAGTATACTTTTTCTTCACTGTCAAAAACGCAGTTGCACCATTTGGAATTTTTTCATAGTCTACGTCTAATAGCTTCATTTTAATGTTTTCACCTGTAATTTTAGTTCCACTACTTTCTATACCCATTATAAAGGGTGATTTTTTAAGAGCTTGATAACTTTTTTTTTTAAAAAAACGCATAAAATTTGCAAAATCTCATCGGTTCTTTATTTGAAACGTTAGATTGGTCCATGACATTTACTTTTTGAAGATAATTTCATTTAAATGTTGACCGCGGCTGCGTCTTAGGTGGTCCATTCGGAAAGTCCAATTTTGGGCAACTTTTTCGAGCATTTCGGCCGGAATAGCCCGAATTTCTTCGGAAATGTTGTCTTCCAAAGCTGGAATAGTTGCTGGCTTATTTCTGTAGACTTTAGACTTGACGTAGCCCCACAAAAAATAGTCTAAAGGCGTCAAATCGCATGATCTTGGTGGCCAACTTACCGGTCCATTTCTTGAGATTAATTGTTCTCCGAAGTTTTCCCTCAAAATGGCCATAGAATCGCGAGCTGTGTGGCATGTAGCGCCATCTTGTTGAAACCACATGTCAACCAAGTTCAGTTCTTCCATTTTTGGCAACAAAAAGTTTGTTAGCATCGAACGATAGCGATCGCCATTCAAGTTGCCCAAAATTGGACTTTCCGAATGGACCACCTAAGACGCAGCCGCGGTCAACATTTAAATAAAATTATCTTCAAAAAGTAAATGTCATGGACCAATCTAACGTTTCAAACAAAGAACCGATGAGATTTTGCAAATTTTATGCGTTTTTTTTAAAAAAAAAGTTATCAAGCTCTTAAAAAATCACCCTTTAAATGGTTTGAAATCATCACTTAAGCCTGCGAGCATTATTGCTCCTAACCATTCATCGCTAATATCGAATCTGATTCCGGAAAGCTTATTCGCTGTGTTGACGAGGTCATTTTATCAATTTATGTAATTGCCATAGAATCGCAACTCTCAAGGCGCGCTGTGATAAGCTTCCGAAGCAAACTTATTTTTCGTGTAAGACCCGTATCTTCGTAAAGATGCTGAAGTGTTTTCCAGATATCACTAGCCGTTGTTTGGTTTTGTATATGAACGTATATTGATTCGTCGACAGATAAAATTATTTTAGCCCGCGCTTTACGACATTTCTTCTCGTCGGTTTCTTGTACTGGGTCTGTAATGCAGTTGTGCAGATCGCACAATTCCAATATGCTTTCCATTGCAAACTTCCACGTGTGAAAATTTTCACTGCCGCGGAGTTTCTCTATCGCATGATTATCCAAACTCGCCATTTAGCTTATTTTACAACGAATGTATTAAACGCGTTACTGGCGATTTAACTTATAGCCCTCTTTACTTGTAATAAGCAACGTATGCTTATTAAAACCGCAAATATAAATCAAGACTTTATCGATGCCTGGGCCCATAACCTGTTGATTGAAAAGCAGACTTAGAATTCGATGTGGTTTATTCAAAGACTTAAAAACGAATGAGAATATAATCAAAAAGGAGAAATGAAATAAAATATAAAGAATAGGGGTTTCCACAGTTAAATTTCCAACAGTTATTTTAGTCTTCATAAATGGAAAGTAGACTTGCCTTTTGATATGTAAAAGTGTTTCGCTGATACCTCTGTGGTTATTTTTGATATGGTAGTCTTGTATTATTTTGTCTTGTTTGTCGTTATCGGTTATATCTTCCAATATTTCTGTGCATCTTATAAGTTTAATGAGCTTACTGTTTGAAATGTATTTTGAACTTATATATTTGAGTGTTTCCTGTACTATTCGGAATGTTTCATCGTCCGTGTAAATGACACTTAGTTTGTTAGGTGGTAGGTGTTTCTTGAAGATGTAAATCATAATTGCTTCAGCAAATTATATGTATATATGTATATAGATATATGTATATACAATGCAATAAGTAGACGTGTTCTTTCGCGCTGGCAAAAATCGCGTTCAAATTCCACAAAAAAGAGTACTAGTTTTCTTAAAAAACACCGACAATAATAAGAACTGTTCTGCCCTTCAAGTGGCTTCAAAAAATTTGTGAAATTAACACGTAAACTTGCAAAACTCTTGTTTTAAAATTTTTTAAAATAATAAATTAAAACACAATGTCTAAACTAACATCTTCGGCTGCTGCTGCTGTTCGTAAACCGACGACGCGTAGCTCTCCACTAACGCCGAATAACCGCACGGATGAAGTACGCGACATTACCCCTTCGGTGAATTGGATACAACTACTGGAGGAACAGCTTAAACTACATCGATTGAGCATAGTTGAGGAGCTAGGTGATAAAATAAAAAAATCCGAGGTGAGACTCCTGCAGCAGATGAGCACTGAGCTCAGCAATAAAATAAAAGTATCCGAGGAGAGGCTAATGCAGCGTATGGGTGAGTTAGTCGCTGATCTGGCTAATGTCAAGACAGCTGTTAATAGTTTGGATATGAGAGTAACAGCAATCGAGAACCAACCTGTGGGAGAGTCGAATGCTTTGAATGCAATGAAAGCACGACTTGAAAAAATTGAGAGCGACGCAGTCTCCACTGACCTCTTAATAAATGGTGTACCTGTATTAGAAAATGAGAACTGCCCTATGATCTTTTCTGATATATGTAAAGATGTGCGCTTTCGCACTCCTTCTGTGTATGATTCTTTTCGCATACGTTCCAACAATAAAACATCGCAGCCGATTATGGTGAAGCTACAGACTGCGCATGAGAGAAATCAGCTATTTAAGGCGATTGCTGGATTCTGTAAGCAAAATAAAAGATCTTTGACTCTGTCTGACATAGGAAGAAATGGAGAAAGTAAAATTTTTGTCCACGAGAGTCTATCTCTAGCTAATCGTGAGATAATGTATCATGCCACCCAGCTGAAGCGCCAAAAGCTTTTGGCCTCAGCATTCTCTATAAGAGGTAAAGTTTATGTAAGAGACAAAACTAATGCAAGAGCGGTAGAGGCAACCTCGAAAGTGGACGTTGATGAAATTGCAAGCGCCAACAAAAACATAAGCAACAACGATCGCATACAACAACATAATTCTTTAACCTAAATCTTTATATTTGTTTAATATTCTTTAATTTCTAACTTTAACAATTACAAATTTTACGGGGGTTTATTTAATTAATTTAACTTTTATTTAATTAATGCTTTTTATTTCTTTATTTTATTTTTTATATCATATTTTCTTTTATTTCATTAATGCCATTTTTAAATAGTATTTTATTTTATTCATACCAATAATGACTAACTCGCTTGTGAGTCAAAGCGCATCCACAAAAACCATCTTAAATATTTTAAGTAAAAATCATCGAGGATTTCAGCTTTGCCATTTAAATGGTCGTAGCTTAAATCCATCTAAAATTGATTATTTGATCTACATATTTTCCGAAAGCTTTGTCGACATGATTTGTGTTACTGAAACCTGGTTCAAAAAAGAAATTGATGATTATGTGTATTCACTTAGAGATTTCAAAATCTTAAGACATGATCGAGCTAATGGTTTGAGGGGAGGAGGTGTTGCCATATATTTTAGAAAATGCTTACACTGTAAAATTGTTTTTAAATCTGATAGTGATGACCAGGTTGAATACATTGGTGCTGAATTCAGTGATGGCTCACAAAAGTGTTTCGTAATTTGTGTGTATAATCCACATAAATCATTTGCTTTAGATAAATTTTTTACAATTCTTTCTAATTATGTTATTTCTTACGAACACATCATAATGTGTGGCGACTTCAACCTTGATTTACTCTTGAGCGACGCTCGCTCAAGTTCTTTTTTTAATCAAATTAGCATATGCGGCTTGAGTCTTATAAACAAATGGCCAACACGATTTGCGCCCAATAGCAGGCCAAGTCTCCTTGACTTGCTTTGTGTGGCTGATGAAAATTCAATCTCGCATTTTGACCAACTTTCCTTAGCAGGGGTATCAGATCATGATATGTTGTTCACTTCATACAATATCAATTTCAGTAAAACGCCTTACGAAACGTGTTTGTTTTATCGTGATTTCAAGTCAATTAATACCGAGGGGCTATTCAATGAGGCTGGATCTCTGCATTGGAGGGACTGTTGGTATTGTCACAATATAGCAGATAAACTTGACCATTTTACTAAACAAATTAGTTATTTGTATGAGAAATACGTACCTGTGAAAAAACTTTTGGTAAAAAACTCGAAGCAGCCATGGTTTTCGACCCAAGTTGAAAATGCGATTAAAACTCGTAATAGATTATATAGCAAGTGGAAAAGAAGTCCCACAGATGCTAGTTGGAATGCCTATAGAATATCTAGAAATAATGTTACACGAGTATTACGACAATCAAAACAAGACTTTTACAAAAACAAACTTAACGTGAATTTGCCCGAAAAGACTTTATGGAAAAATTTAGAATCAATTGGTGTTAAGAAACGAATTTCTGAGTGCAATGTTGACCCTGAAGTTCTTAATGAGTTCTTTTTAAAATCAAATGTGTTTAACGACAGTAGTTCATTTTCAATTAATCATCGGCTCGTGCATCAATTCAAAAAACAATTTTACTTTGAAGCTGTTTCAGAAGAAACCATTATACACTCAATCCTGTCTATAAATTCAAACGCAGTGGGATATGACAATGTTGATTTAAAATTTGTGAAGCTCATTCTTCCTTTCATAGTTCCAACACTGACGCACATATTTAATTACGCCATCACATCTTCAACTTTTCCATATCAATGGAAGATTGCAAATGTGATTCCCATTGCGAAGAAAAACAATCCCAGTGTATCTGAAGATTTTCGTCCCATAAGTATTCTTCCCGCTCTATCTAAATCTTTTGAAAAAATTCTTTCGGCACAAATTGTTGATCATTTGAATATTAATAATTTACTAACCGAAAATCAATCTGGCTACAAAAAGGGTCATAGTTGCACGACAGCGATACTCAAAATAATTGAAGATATTTGGCCCGCTTTCGATAATGACAAGTTAACTATCTTAGCTCTTCTGGACTTTTCTAAAGCATTTGATACTGTGAATCATAATGTTCTTTTGCAAAAACTACAGTATTATTTTGGATTCAGTACATGTGCGCTGAAGTTGATGCGAACTTATCTTGATGGTCGATCACAGAGAGTAGTTAATAAAAACCGTTTTTCAGAGTTAAGAAGTACGTTCTCGGGAGTCCCACAGGGATCTATCTTAGGTCCTATTCTCTTTAGCATTTTTGTGAATGATATTGTACATTGTTGCCAAAACACATCGATACATCTTTATGTGGACGATGCGCAAATATATATCTCTAGACAAATAGGACTGTCTGAGGATTTGATTTGTAGAATGAATGAAGACTTAAACGCAATACAAACATGGGCAGCTGAAAATTTTTTAAATCTTAATGCATCTAAGACTCAAGCACTGGCCATTTCGCGTCAATGCTATAGTATTGAAAATCTGCCGCCCTTAGTTATGGCAGGAGTGAATATTTCGTTCGTCTCTCATGTCACAAGCCTGGGATATAAAATTAACAATAATTTAAATTGTGTTGATCATATAAACTTGACAATTTCTAAAATATATGCTGTACTAAGAAAATTATGGCACACAATCGATTTCATACCGCAGGAAACTAAGTTGAAACTGGTGCGCTCTCTCGTGATTCCCCACATTTCATATGGAGAATTAGTTTATGGTAACATCGATGCGGCTTCAAAAAGAAAGTTACAATTAGCTATAAATAACTGTGCACGGTATGTCTTTAATAAAAGAAAATTTGACCACATATCTGAGCTTTCTCAAAAAATTTTGAACTTTAATCTTTCCACCTACCTAAATATACGCAATATCCTCTTTCTGCACAAACTCATCAATACACGCTGTCCCGAATATTTGTATAGAAATTTACGTTTCGCGCTTTCTAATCGTACACTTAATCTGATTGTTCCTGAATTCAAATCTGTTGCATCGTCAAGAATGTTTTTTGTTAATGCTGTTAAATTGTGGAATATGTTACCGATGTCTATCAAATCTGAGAAAAATGAAGTACGTTTTAAAATGGCTATTTTACATTTGTTTAAGTAATTTCTGTTGTCAATTTTGTTTCATTTAATGTAGTTTGTTTTGGGGGTAAAAAACTAATTTAGCATTTAAGATTACCATTGTTTTTATTACATTATAAAACGCTGATGTATTATAAGAGACTAATTGTCTCACACGTACAATTGTATTTTCAAATAAAATAAATAAAATATATAAAAATAAATTCTGCATATTTAAAAGTTTTCCTCTGTTTATTTTTAAAAATAGTTCATATTATTGTTGTGGGGGTCGTACCAGATTTAATAAGAACAAGATGTAAGTTAAATTCATTTAGTGGTCTTTCAGAAACATAAATACCGTCATTGAGATCGTCTTCTGCGGAATGAATCGTACTACCTAAAGTTGGTACTGCTGACATGTTATCGATGCTGTGAACATTGACTTGTTTGTTATTTGCATGAATTCTACTAAGGGCATCTGCATTTGTATTGAGTTAACCTTTATTGTAAATGATCTCGATGTCGAATTCTTTAAGTTTTAAACGCCATCTTATTAATTTTGAGTTGGGTTCTCTTAAACTCATAACCCATGTTAATGGTTTGTGGTCAGTGATTATTTTAAATTTTCTACCAAGGAGATAGATCTGAAATATTTGGTGGCCCATATTATCGCAAGGAGTTCTTTTTCTATGGTTGAATAGTTTATTTCTGTGTCGTTTAATGTTCTGGTGCCATTATCCAACTGGCGGAAGCCCTCAAAACAATAAAGGCTGACATCACCGCCATCCAGGAAATGCGATGGAAACGGCAAGGCTGCTCTAAACAAGCACACTGTGATATCTACTACAGCTGCCATGCGGAGAGGCGCGAATTTCGATGTGGATTCGTTGTTAGCCAGAACTAAGCTACCTTGTTTCCCGGTTCACACCTGTGAACGAAAGATTGGCCACGATCCGCATCAAGGCAACATTTTTCTCCATCAGCCTTATTTGCGCGCACGCCCCGACGGAGGAAAAGGACGAAGCCGTCAAAGACGCTTTCTACGCTAGTCTTGAGGACGTATACGACCACCTTCTGGTCCATGACGGGAAAATAGTCCTCGGCGATTTTAATGCGAAAGTCGGAAGGGAAGGCATCTTTGGCCCCACTGTCGGTCAGTTCAGTCTTCATGAGACCTCCACGAACAACGGTCTAAGACTGATCGACTTCGTCGCGGCGCGAAACATGATAGTTAGTAGCACCAGATTTAAGCACCTCGACATCCACAAGGCCACCTGGCTGTCCCCGGATCAAAAAACGCGAAACCAAATTGATCATGTTGTAATCGACGGAAGGCATGCCTCTAGTGTTCTAGATGTGCGTACATTTCGGGGGGTCAATATTGACTCCGACCATTATCTTGTTGCAGCCAAGATCCGCATGCGATTATGCAATGCGAAGAACATACGCACAGGAATGCAACGAAAGCTCGATGTCGCTAAGCTGCAATTACAACGGACTGCCGAAGCCTACCCCGCTCAACTCTAGGTTAAGCTCACCCAACCAACCTCTGGACCCGACGATGCCGGCGGACTTTGGGCGCATATATCCCACTCCATGCGCACTGCCGCTGAAGAAGTCATTGGTTTCCGGCGCCCGTAACCTCGGAACCAATGGTATGATCAGGAGTGTCGCATTGCGACTGCAGTAAAAAACGCCGCATATAGAAAAACGCTGCAGTCAGCTGCAAAGCGAGCCGTGCGAGAAAACTACCGCGAAAAGAGGAAGGAAGAGAGGCGCCTTTTCAGATGCAAGAAAAGAGAGCAGGAAAAGCGTGACCGTGAGGAACTAGAGGTATACCAGGGCAAGAAGGATGCACGAAAATTCTATCAACAGGTTAAGCGTCTAACCCAAGGTTTCAAGCCCGGAGCATCTACTTGTCGAGACGAAAATGGAGATCTGAATACGGATACGCAGTGTATGCTGAGATTGTGGAGACGGCACTTCTCGAATTTACTTACTGGCGACGATTCCACCAATGCCGCCCATGGAGAGCGCAGTTCAGAGCCACCAATCAACGATTACGGAGTGGAAGTACCACCACCTAGCCATGAAGAGTTTCGAGTTGCTATCCAACGACTCAAAAACAATAAAGCAGCGGGTGCTGACGGCCTGTCAGCTGAATTGTTTAAAACGGGCGGCGATGAATTGATAAGGCTCATCAGCAAAATATGGCTAGAAGAAAGCATGCCCGACGATTGGAACCTCAGCGTACTGTGCCCTATACTTAAGAAAGGAGACCCAACAATCTGCCCAACAAAGTTATAGAGGTATCAGTCTTATTTCCATCGCATATAAGGTTCTCTCAAGCGTACTGTGTGAAAGATTAAAGCCAATTACAAAACTGATTGGACCTTATCAGTGTGGCTTTCGACCTGGTAAGTCCACCATAGACCAAATTTTCACGCTACGACAAATTGTGACATGGTTTTCTCGAAGGCTGAGGTAAAACTCAGCCGCCCCAGGATCCTGTGAAAGATCCACTAACTTTCACAAATAATTTCAAAATAAAAACACGCAGGCTTTTCAATAATTCAAATATTCCTTTTATTGAACAATTTACCAACTTAGAATCTTAAATAAGCAGCCTCAGATAGGAGTTGGCGTGGGTATTGGTGGGTTACGGTCTCAGTCTTTCGGTATTCGGTTGGTAAGCGCTTCAGTAGCCAGTAGTAGTGCCCCGTCCGCTCTCCCATTGTCAATGACGGCCAGCACCCTTCCTTTCCCCTTCACCACTTCGTTGAACGACCTAGCTTCAGTGAAACGACTGTGCGTTTTTATCCTTTTTGCAGCAGGTGTCTCCTCCGAAGATCTTTGCATTTTTTGGCAAGTTCACCCTTATGGAGGGCGCTCTTCGGGGGGTTCCCGCTTCCTTGTTCTGGCTCTTTTGCAGTTTTGCTTTGGCACACCTTTCGTACCAGGCCAGTTTCGACGGACGGTAGCGCTTGCTCTTGCCGAGCGCGCCTGAGGGTCGATCAACAACCATACCAGGTCCGGGTTTGTTCCCGGCCTTTGCTCCCGACGTTCCACGGTCCGAATTTAATCTAGCCGTGGCTTGTGCCGAAGTGCTCGGGCCAAGGTCCTCCCCCAGTGCCTTAGCGGCTGTTTTAATGACCGACTCTGCAGTCGGTTTCACCTTGGTTTTAGTGTGGCTTCAGGCGGGACTACCCCACCCACCGAGATAGCGCCGCAGCTTGCAGCTTTGGCTTTTTCCACCAATCGGGCGGATATGGGAATAGAGTTCCCTTCCCGTTTTTTATGAGTACCGGACTCTTCTTTTTTTATTGTTTTTTGTTTTTGTATTTTTTGTTTGTTAGCTTCCATTTGATTCCCACGAGTGTAGGACAATGGAAGGTCCACCCCCACAGAGGTCCCTGTGTGCGGGTAAGGCTAAATAGTATCGGAGGGCGCCTGGTATCCGATACGCTCCGTGAGCGACTGGACTATTTTTGATGGGCCTCAGCCTAGTAAATCCTCGGCACTGGTCGCATAACACCTTGATTCAGACCATACCTCAAACCGATGGGAAGGACACGCACCAACAGCACTAGAACTATTGAGAGTCAGAGCACTGTGGCTGCATCCTCCCCTTGGTTAACCGCCGTCCCGGATTGAGACACTAAAATTTGGTTAAGATAACCACATTTGCCAGTTTCATTAAACCACAATAACTGGGTTAATTGACCTGAATGGCATGTGGTAATCTTAACCTGACGATTCATTTTGGCAAATTTTAACCTGGAATTTTGTTAAACTTTTGTTAATTCAACCAGAATTTTTTTTCTGGGTGTATATAAAAGCGTTGTAACACTCAACGGATGATCCACAACCACGCGAGAATCACTATAACCGATTTAGATGACATAGGACCAACCAATATGTTATTTCAATGAAATCGTGATAGGCTATGTTAGATTTTCCACGTCTACTTTAACCGCCATAAATATATAAAAATTATATATTTCAGACGGTATCGGTCGTATTAAACTAAAATGTAGTAGTTCAGTTGGTATGCTTATTGTCTGTAACTGTACTGAAAATGGGCGTGGTCGGATTATATATATGCCCCTTTTTAGGAAATTATTTTTTATTTATTTTATTTATAAATGGCCATTTCAGCCCTTGAAAGGACATTGACCGAGATTCTTATGTTCAATTGTGTTGTCTGTGTTGTGAAATATTTGAACGCAAATGATCGAGAACTGGACCTACAACTATTATGCCGTGGCGTTGTGTGTGTGGTTCATACGCCAGAGAACCCTGGTTCAAATTCCCACCTGGCACAGAAAGTTTTTTCAATTGAATTAATTCTTCAGTTCGGTCGTCACCTCTCTGCAGACAATGGCAAACCTCAGAGAGTAAAAATTGCCATGAAAAGCTTCTTGAAAATATAAGCCGTTCGGAACCGGAGTCGACCGTTCAAGCTGAGCAATCGAAGGGCCTGATTATTGGATACGATGCGAACGGTCACAATGTGATCTAGGGCAGATCGAATACCAACGAACGAGGTGAGTTTTTTTTTTATTATATCCTCATTACCAATCTTATTTATGGTAATGATGGTATTTATATTTATCTTATTATGTAATGTAGGCAATGAACCCACCTCCATTTTAAGCAATAGGCAGGAAGTGTTAGATATTACACTTGCCTCTCACCATATATCTGATACGATT
The DNA here is from genome assembly GCA_914767935.1 of Coremacera marginata. Taxonomy (NCBI): domain Eukaryota; kingdom Metazoa; phylum Arthropoda; class Insecta; order Diptera; family Sciomyzidae; genus Coremacera; species Coremacera marginata. The sequence goes on from OU612045.1 coordinate 112,756,795, forward strand.
AGAAACTGGAGAGTTTCAAAAGAACACTCCTTTTCTGATCATAGGTATATTCTCTTTGACATTGATGACTTTGCTCCGAGATCACGAAGCTTTTGCAATCTGAAGCAAGTCAGCTGAAGGTTCTCTACATATAGTTGCGGTCAAAAAAATAGCACCACTACATGAATATGTACACTTCTATAAGTAATTTATTTTTTAAGCTTACATTTTTAGAACTTACTGTAGAATACCGTTATGTGTTGTGTGCTCTCCCGCTGAGTGCGATCAATTCGCTAAAAATTATGATAGCTGTTTTTTTGTCTTCAGTGTTCATGACGCGGGTTCATTTTCGCGCTGTCAAAATAATAGCACCGCAAACTTTTATTTCTATTTTATTCTATAAATTTTATCTAATATATTTGATATTAAAAACTCTTTAATATTTAGACAAAAAAATGGGCAGAGGAAAACATTGCACGCCTGAAAAAAGGGCTCTTATCCGAAATCTTATTTCTGAAGGAAAAACCTATGCTGAAATTTCGCGGCTGCTTGACGGTTCCAAAAAAAATTATACAAAATGCTATTTTGTACCAACAAAAAGATTAAACTCGTGGCCGAAAGCAAGTATTACTCACCGAAGTTAGTTTCACGCCTTATTAGGTTATGTAAAAAACAGCCATTTATGCCAGCAACGCAGCTCAAAAAAGAATTAAACGTGGAGGCTAGCGTGGAAACAGTTCGGCGACGCTTAAGGGAGTATTCCTGGTTGGCAAAAATTTGTGTTCAATTTTTTTTTTTGCATATTTTTATAGCTTGGATATTTGCTATAAATATCAATTTAATTTCAATTTTTTTTTTTATGCAAAAAAATAACTCCAAACTAAAACGCGTTTATCTCGAAACCACGTTTTTCGAGCTTGCGGCCCAGATTGCGCCCGTAGCTCTGAACCGATTTTGATGAAACAAAGTGCAAACACGCAGAATTGTCACCATTCTGGTCCCTACTTCAATCACAATTTTAAACAATTGTGTACTAATTTTTTTATACAAAACTAAAAAAAAGATTCAAATCGGTTTTTCATTTTTCAATGACCGCCATTTTGTAAAAAATAATTGCAAAATGATGATAGTTAGGGACCAGAATTACATCTGTACTGAATCTAACGCCGCTTACTTTTTCCATTTTAGATGATCTGAAGACGAGTTATCCGGACCGCAAGTAGCATACCTTTTTTTCGACGCCCAACTTTGAAGGCCAACAACTTTTTGAACAGCCTCCGTACAAGGGAAAAAATTTTTTATTTAATTTAATATGTTCTTAATACAATAAAAAAACAGATTTTAAATAACTCTTTGCGTTTTCAAATGAGAAGTTTTTCGAAAAGGGTCCAAAAACAGCCTTCCAACCAGGAATACTCCCTTAAGTGACGGTTCAATGGGGTTCAAATAGGTTCCTAATGTATTGAAGGTGTCTCTTTCGTTTGACGTGGTAAGCTTTCCGATGTTATGTGTCGTTGCCGAGATTCAGAGGCATTATTTTGTCGTATGTGGCAACATATTATCAAATTCAGATATTAAGTGTCGTTTGTAATAGTATCTCCAAAGGTATTCAAAAAATGTATGTCGTATGTTTCTAGATTAGTTAAAAAAGTGTGAAATCGCCACATACGACAAACCAATTCTAAACAAATATCACATTAAGTCCATTAATGAGGTACGATCTCTAAGTTTCATAATTATACAGTCAGATTTTACATGCGAATCCTGTATTAATTTGAAGAAAATCAGTCAGCTATAAACAAAATCGAAACTTATATTCGAAAACTATCGAAAGCCATATACGACACTTAATTTCTCAGGCGACGATATTCTGCAAACCACATTCGTCAGGTGAAAGTAACGTGGATCAGGTTAATACGATGTGGTTGCACTTCTAACCAAATTTGTCAGGTAAAAAAAACCTGGATCAGGTAAGAGCATTTTTCTCCGAGTGTAATAATATAGATATTTAGAAGATAAATAGGCAACACATATATATATATATATATATAAATATTATACCGCTATTTAGAGCTACATACCACGTTTTACTATGAAAACGTGTACAGATAAGGAATTATAAAATGATTTCGTAAAAGTGGGCGTATATATAATCCGACCACGCCCATTTTTAGTATAGTTGGCGACAATAAGCATACAAAGTAAATTACATAATTTTGTCTAAAACGACAAGAGCCGTCTGAAATACATAATTTTTATTGATTTATGGGTGGTTAAAGTAGACGTGTCAAATTTCATATAGCCTATCACGATTTCGCTGAAATAAAAAATTAGTTGGTGCCGTGGAGAACATTATTTTTACATACTTGTTAAAAATTAACTTATATTCTTTGTAAAAATTTTGATCAAATAAGTTTTTGATTTTTATGTTTTGAGGATTTGTTAAAATGCACAATAAATAAAGTTCTCCACAGTACGTATCAGTGTTGCCAACTTTTTGATTGTAAAATCCCTCAAAAAAGCAAAAAAAAATTCTCTTTTTCCTCAAAACTGCACCAGATTTTAAGACTTCCAAAAATGTTACAATACCAATTATACACCAAGAAATATATTGCAAAATATTGCATACATTTGTAAGTAACCAAATTCTATTAAAAAAATAAATTTTTTTATGGTTGCCAATTATTTTTAATAAATAATTCATTTCACAGGATTCACTTAAAAACTTAAATGAAACTTATTAAACGAACCTTAAGTCTAAAATGACACATGCCTTCGTACCATATATTTGTAAATTTAATTATACGTAGGGTGCCTTTTATATTTCGGGATTTGGCAACCCTGGTGTTGCAATCTGTCAACTGAAAGCTCTATCGCAAAGTTTGACATTTGTTGGCTTATACGTACTCAGAACGTTTTGACATACGAGCGCTATTTGTGTTGTTTATAGTAACTTAAAAGATTCATCTCGGTCTAAAAATGGAATTAAATCGTGAACATTTTCGTGCGATTATTTTTTACAACTTTCGACGTGAATTAACACAGCAACAGTGCATGGATGAACTTAATTCAATTTTTTGCGATGAAGCTTCATCAAGGACTAGTGTTTATCGATGGTATGGTGAATTCAATCGTGGTCGTAGTTCACTCCAAGACGAATTTCGTGAAGGTCGTCCGAAATCAGCTGTTGTTCCGAAAACCATTGATGCTGTGCGCGAACTGATATTGCAAGATCGCCATGTTACCTATCCTGAGATTGAGGCAACCTTAGGCATAAATGGGACCAGCATACATTCAATATTGCATAAACATTTGACTGTCAAAAAAATTTGTTCGCGTTGGATCCCACACAATTTGTCAATCGCTCAAAAAAAGGCTCGTGTCGATTGGTCGAAGGAAATGCTCAAAAAATACGATCGCGGTGCTTCGAAACACGTCTATGACATCGTGACAGGTGATGAATCGTGGATTTACGCGTATGAGCCCGAAAGTAAACAGCAGTCGACTGTATGGGTGTTTCAAGATGAGCCAAATCCAACAAAAGTTGTTCGCGCACGAAGCACTTCCAAGCAAATGGTCGCCTGTTTTTTCGGAAAATATGGACATGTCGCAACCGTACCACTAGAACAACGCAGAACAGTCAACTCTGAGTGGTACACAACCATTTGTTTGCCAGTTGTCTTCCAAGAAATCAGGAAAACTAACCGCCGAAGACGGATCACTCTTCACAACGACAATGCGAGCTCTCACACATCGGCTCAAACAACTGCATTTTTGAGCACCCAAAACATCAATTTGATGGGTCATTCGCCGTATAGTCCTGACTTGGCACCGAATGACTTCTTTTTATTCCCAACCGTGAAGAATAAACTGCGTGGACAACGATTTTCGACGCCCGAAGAAGCGGTTGCGGCATTCAGAATGCATGTTTTGGAGATACCTCAATCAGAGTGGCAAAAGTGCTTCGACAATTGGTTCAAACGCACGCAAAAGTGTATAGATCTTAATGGAGAATATTTTGAAAAACAATAAAGTGATTTTTGATGATTAATATTTTTTTTTGTTCTCTAATCCCGAAATATAAAAGGCACCCCTCGTATTCTGAAATGGTTATTGTTCATATATTTGAAAAGTTTGTTCTTTCACAAGTTTGTGAAAACCTTAAACCTTAAAAAACAATATTTTTATAAGTTACCATTTATAAAATGAATTATTTTACCTTTTCTAAATATGATGCAATCTAAGGTAGTTTAAGCGCAGAAAAAATTGAAATAGATGATCAAAATACCAATTTCGATTTAAGCCGAAAAATGAAAACAAAAAATAGTACTTAAGTGTATGTTTTTAAGCTAATGCTTGGTTATACTACGTCATTTTTACGGCGATATAAAACTTAATCACCTGAAATATCATCTAAATAAAACTATTCTACACTTTCAGTATAGCTCAATTCGATTATTCAGTTGTTTTTAATTTTTCCACATTGTCAAAGGAAGGAAAAATGCCAATATGTTGTCAACAGTGGTACCTATATTGTCTAAATCGGTTCAGTGGTTCTCGCGTGATAGTAGATCAGCCGTTTATTGCCACAACGCTCTTATATAATAGTATAGATAAGTATGGTCATAATTAAAAATTAAAATTTTTGCAATAGACAAGATAGCTTAACTTTACAAATAAAAATATAACAATATAAATTAATAGTAACTATTCGAAAATATTAAAAAGCTAATATTTATGACCATTAAAAGTTAAGTGATAAAATAAAAATACATAACAATTAATCAATTAACATTAAATCATAATTGAACAGAGATTGGGGTATTAACAAATTCAAAGTCAAACTTAAACATCCATGTTTTAACTCTTTCAGGGTCAATGGCTAACTACACTAAGCATATATTGAATATTTTTATATTATACGCCATTTAGAGTAAGTTTTTCAGTAAGAGTTTAAAATTCAGTCAAATTAAGACGAGCATAACTCACCAAAATTGGACGCTTAAACTCGGTTTATGTATGCATTTGTCATGTGCTTCTTTTTTGCCTAAACTGAACTTAAACGTCCAATTTTGGTGAGATAAACTCGGTTTAATTTGATAAGACTCGGTCCTGATAAATTTTCAAGAACTTTTTACGCAATATGAAAGGCCATTTTGTGAACACAGTAACTAAAACAAAAAGTTTTGGAAAAATCATCAGGCTCGACCTAATGGGTATGCATGAAAAAAATATTTTATGAAAATCTAAAAATCTCAATTTTGCAGTGGGTTTGGTGGCACCGGAATAAATTATTTGGTAATTCAAAGTCCAGAATCATATTCTTCATCAAATTTAACATCGAAATAGTTGGTTTGTGTTTTTTTTTCGCAAACCTCAAACGCATAATTTTTAATTTTAAAAATATATAAAAAATCCCAAAATAAAACGGATAAACCGGGCCAGTTTCGATAATTTTTCAACATTTAATAGCTCAAATTATTTCATTCGCAATTCCCGGGGGGCACGCTGGGTCCCAAATATTTAAGCATTTTAAATACAAATTGAACGCAGTCTAATAAAATATATATATTTTTAATACAAAAATTTTTTATTTTATTTGAAATACACTTTGCGGCGCTCCACTTTGGCGGTACGCCAAAACTAATGATTTTACGAAAACAAAGTTATAACATGAGTTGTAGGGAATTTTTCTAGATTCATTTGGTACATATGTTATACGCTTTTGTCGTGAAATGAGTTGGAAAGGAGATATAAGCAAAAAAACTGTTTTTAGCCGCCATTGTGCCAATATGGCAACAACAATACGAGGTGGTTCAACAATACGAGGTGGCACCGTTGAAATTCGTAAAGAGCACATCGAAATCTATAAAAAATACCCATTTTCAAAACTCCCGAAAAACTTTCCAGGTAAACTCATTTTTTCCCCCAAATGACTGTACTATATGTTTTTGTATACATTTTTTACATTTTTAAAAAGCCATTTTTGAAGACCATTTTCTTTTACATAGAAAAATGTATTGCTTCTTGTGTCTTGCTCATCGTTAATGTGCTTTTTCGTGATACGAAATGAAGGGGTTACTTTAATTAAAGATATGTTTTTATATTTTAAAAGTAGCAGGTTTTCAAACAAGCAATCTCTCAATATATTTCTTCCTTTGCGGACAACGTGAAATCGATAATAAACTAAACCATAAACGAAACAGAATAGATTTCGAACAGTATAAGGTAATCATTAGGTACAAAAGATAAATTTTAAGATCCTATTGATTAAAAAATTATAACAAAGTAATATGTCATAAGCTAGTAGCGAAAAAGTAATAATATTTCAGAATGTTATTACTTACGCTGTCAGTAATAAGTTATATTACCGAATAAGAGAAAAAGTAATATATATTATTAATATACTAGTAAGCCCGTGAGGAGTTAAAACGACAAAATAAAAATATATAGTGATAGGTAATTTTCTTGTTTTATTTTTCATTTCATAGAAACTTTCTATGTTTCTGTTGAATTGCTAAGTGGCCCAGATCTTACTTATGATAGCATTATAATAAAAATATATCACCAAATTTTAGGCATCACAAAGATATTTGGTTTTTTCATAGAAAATTGTTTCAGCTTTTTTTTTAAGATACACAATATTAAAGAAAAATAAGACCTTATTGCACATCTACAGAGCAAGGCTTTTCAATTGCTACCCTATTTATGAAAATCACGTATACAGTATAGTAGATTTGATACTCATCACATAAAATGAGCTTGCGTAATATTAATATAGTGTAAGGTCTTTGCCGTTTTCGCGATTTAAAACTTTCGTCGCGTTTTCGCGGTTAAAAATTTCGCAATTCCTTTTTTTCTTTTAAAATTTAGGACCTGCCTAAATATTTGCCAGCGCTTCTGCGCCACAGGCTCTAAGTTTAAATAGCTAAAGAAAAGCCTGAACAAATAAAACTCAATTAGCTTTTTGAAGCTGAACTTATGATCGATTTTATTTTCAAATTGTTCGACCTTTTATAGTCGAGCAAATCGGTTTTTCCTTATTTAATAATATACATTTTTAATATTCTTATAACTAATATAAATTTATCTTATATAATAACTTAAAGTAAACATCATCATATGTTAGAAAATATAACAAAAAAAAAATGCGTAGACAAAAAAAATGTGTGCAAAAAAATACAAGCATATACATTAGCATGGGTCGATTTAAAAATCGCTCAATGCTCTGTGAAAATCGTATTCTAGGGATCAAAATAAGAAACTTTGCCGAAGGAACCATACCTCTAAAACGAATTCTGATGGCCCCCCATTTGGGTCGAACTTTTGGGTAGGGGCGAATTTTGAAAAGTCCCACTTTGACCCATTTAGAGTGCTCCAATCGAGTCCAAATGTATGACCGACCCCCACTTACTTTGGAGGCTTGACCCACCCATGCCAGTGGCACACCCCCTGGAACCCCCCTGTGGGGTTCCCCATACAAACATTTCAAAAAATCACCAGTTTTGGCACTTTACATGAAAAAATCAGCGAAATGGCTATGTTTTTTCTTTATTTTTATTTATTTATTTATAATATATTTATTATTTATTTATAATAATATCTATGTTTTCTCTTTTGAAATTTATTTAGTCAGAACATCTGTGAATGAAAAAATTAATTTAAGTTAGTTATAGAAAAGAAACTAAAAAAATTATTGTTTGAAGTCTTTTTTACTTTCAAGTCTGGGCAATTTCGCACGGCTCTCTAATGTCGTCGCCATAACAGCCTCTACATTTTCCAGTATAACCCGTTTGGAAACGCTAGCTAGCAATTGAACATGTCGTTCCGTTCCTTGTATGTGTGATGCAATTTTTGGATCATTAAACGGTGGATCATCTTGATTTAAATATTATTTCAATGTATCGTACGGAATGCTTCGCGTGAATGGTGGTTCAAATACGTTATTTATGTCATTCATATTGATCATTTCAGTGTAACTTGTGCAATTAAACTTTATATCTGGTTTTTTATAAGATCTAAGTTGCGTTGGGTCGTCAACATCTGTTGATATGTTGAATTATGTTGATAGCACAGTCGCGCTTTTCTTTGCTATCATCAAACAACATTGATAACAAGATATTTTCCGAATGCGCATAATATGAATTATCTGTAATTACTTGATTGACAATTTTGCGTAAACGAGGTTCTAGAAATCGTGACCAACTAATGAAGTTGAAAAATAATGCACTGCCGTACACGACAGAGCTGTAATACTTGATATTGAAGTACATTGGCACATAACATTTAATTATAAATTCAACCAGAATTGTTAAATTTGCATCTGGATTTTCCGTTGTCACATATAATCGTAATAATCTAGCGGCCTTGGTGAGCCACCGAGAATGTACAATTTTCCCTGGTTTGATGTTAGCCAGATCCACCGAAACCACGCCGCTAGAAATTGCATGGGCCATGTCGTATAAGTACTTCGAATCGGTGGAAAATTCAATTTTTTTCTGGAGCGGGGCATATTTTGCAACTCAATTTTCTGGAAGCCGTCCACCACCTGAAAATATATAATAATAAAATAATTAAAAATGGTTGACAATTATAATAAATGAGTGATAGCAATAACTTACCGGAAGAGTTTCACAAGTTTCGATTTGACGGCTCAGTTTTCCGGTTGCCGATCTTGGTCCAGTGCTGGTTGATTTATCCAAAGCTTCAAACAAATGCCGAAACGGAAGTTCGTTGAAGTGTAGAAGGCAAACGAACCAATGCAATGGTCTTTTTAACAGCAATTCGAATCGTCGTATAATTCCACCGTGTGGGCCAGTGTTTGTTGGCTCACCGTCAGTGCATATTCCAATTAATGCATCCAGTGATATATTTTTATCGTTGAAAAAATCATTTAATTTGGTTGTTTTGTCTTCAGCGGTTTCATGTTCCAGTCTTACGTAACCAATCAATTCAGAATTGGGTTTTCTCAAAATAACAAGATGAGGTTCTTTTACCATCCTAGTATGATACTTCTCATCAACTTTAGCTGTCGTTAAAGTATCATCTTTTCTGCCATCGAATGAAAACGCTAACAAATTGGTATGATCTAACCGTTTGTGAACCACTTCCTGTCTGCATTTCTCTTTTTCTCTGCGAACTTTCGATTTATCCATGATGAGAGGTTTGCCATGCTTATCTTTCATTTTAAAATCTTGGAAAAGAGCGGTTCCCAATGCTGATGCTACTCTATCAGGCACACCAAATCTGTCACATACCAAGGCAAAGTTAAAACAATCGTATCTCTCTGTGTATTGTGAACTTGTGCTTCTATCCATATCTTCTTGAACCGGTATGTTGAATCATGTTGAATCATCGGGATCTTGGTATGTTGGCATTGATGACATAGACGTTGCTCCTTGCTCTTCAGTTTCCATCACAACTGCATCCATTGTTAGTCTTCTCTGATTATGTTGATCGTGCATGAACTCTTTGAGGCGTTCGGGAACCCAGCCGCATGCACATGGAGCTGCCTTCAAATCGCATTTACATGTTCCAATATAAAAAATTGTTTCCAGAGATTTTACATACTCTGTAAATTGTTGGGTTTTGTTTCTTCTCTTGATTTGCTCTTGATACTTGTCAAGCAATTTATTCAATTTATTAAATACACTTTTTTTCAGCATTATTTCCATACCAAGTTTTTTCCAAATTCCATTCAACCTTTCTTGTACTTGAATAGTGAATGATTTATGGGAAAACTTTTTTGTTCTGTTTAAGCACGTTCGCTTAAGTAAAAATAATATCTCAAGATATCCAGATGGGTTGGTAAATTAAGATCAGTCAAATCAGTAGACACACCAAAAACAGTAACAGCGTGCTTGGGTATATGACTCATTGGGTTTTCGATAGTTGTTGATGTTGTTGTTGCTTCATCTTGCGGTGTAGAGGATGGTGGATTCATTGTAAACTTTTTGATTTGGAATGGTCAACTTCACTTATTATTTTTTTTTTTAAATATTTTTTTATCTGAAATTAGCACTTCACATTTTGAGTTCTTCACAACGACTTAATGCATTCATAAAAACTGTTGCGTTATATATGGTATACGAGACGAGGTAATAAGAATGAAATGGTAATTTCAATTCTACCTGCTGTGTCTTGTGGTGGCTTAAAAACGCACACAAGCAATTTTAGGATCTGCAATTGTGTCACAGTGATACCTTAATTTTTTAAAAGGGTTGCGGTGCATTCCAGTGATACCTTAATTGTTAAAATGGTTGCATAAAACGCGCATTTCTTAAGAAAGTGCCATAAAATACCCACAAAAAGGGTTGTAAAAACAACCTTCATTTCTTAAGTAGGTGCTATAAAAAAACTACACAAGTAAGTTTACGACATGCAGCTGTGTCTTGTGGTGCCTTAAAAAACGCACACAAGCAATTTTCCGATGTGCAATTGTCACAGTGATACCTTCATTTTTTAAAAGGGTTGAATAAATTTCTAAAGAGGAAAAAAACTCCAAAAAGAAAAAAACATAGGCATTTCGCTGATTTTTTCATGTAAAGTGCCAAAACTGACGATTTTTTGAAATGTTTGTATGCGGAACCCCCAGGAGGGTTCCAGGGGGTGTGCCACTGGCATGGGTGGGTCGGGCTTCCAAAGTTAGTGGGGGTCGGTCATACATTTGGACTCGATTGGAGCACTCTAAATGGGTCAAAGTGGGATTTTTCAAAATTTGCCCCTACCCAAAAGTTCGACCCAAATTGGGGGACATCAGAATTCGTTTTAGAGGTATGGTTCCTTCGGCAAAGTTTCTTATTTTAATCCCTAGAATACGATTTTCACAGAGCAATGGGCGATTTTTTTGCCTCCCACAAATCGACCCGGCCTAATATACATATACATAGTGTGTGGGTGAAGTTCAATGTTCTTAAAATATTGTGGCAACAAAAAAAAACAGTGCGTAGAAATATGTAAAAAAAATGTGTGCAATAAAAATGCAAGCATCTATATATACTTAGTGTGTGAGTGTAACAAAAAATAATAACATGATATAAGTTCAACGTACTTTATAAATATATTAGCAAGTGTTAACTTAGTTTAAGTGTGTGTTACAGCAATTGTTGTTTTGTGCAAAATAAATAATAATGTAAATTTAATATAATATAAAATATATAAGTAATTATTATTTTAAGTGCGTGTTCTAGAAATTATAGTGGAGTGCACTACACCCCCATCCTTAAGATGAAAATTATTTAGTAAAATAGTTTGATTTGGAAAAATAATTTTTTTTATGTAATTCAATTTCTGATATGCTTTTATAATTCATATTATAATCTATGTTTATAATGAGCTTAGTGTTTAAATTATACAATACAATAGTTTGTGTCAACATGAGGTGTTGTGTTATACGCAAAAGTGAAGTATGGGATCCATTGGTCCCACTCGTCATTTTTGCAAAAATTTAGGAAGAATTCATTTAATACGCGATGGTTTTTTTCAATTGAACCTAGAGTTTCATGATGATACGGAGTGCTAACAATTTGTTTAATGCTCAAGAGAGTACATACTTCAGACATTAAGTCATTAGTGAATTCTGTACCTTTATCCGATTTAAGTGTTTTAAAGTGACCGTATACTAGAATTACGTTTTCTACTAAAGCCTTTGCTACCGTTCTCGCGTCTTTTGTCTCTATTGGGCATGCGATGACGTATTTTGTCAAATCGCATTGTATTCTGAGTACGTATCGGTAATTGTTTGAATATCGTAGAGGACCTACTGTGTCTATCGATAACACTTCAAAACTGGTCCCTGGCGTGTCTGTCATTGTTAGTTTTTCTTTCGTATGTCTTGTTTGTTTGTTGATTTTACACTGTTCACATTTATTTATGTAGTTTTTAATCATTTTGCTAATATTTTTCCATATATACCTTTGTTTTATTTTCAAAATCGTCTTTCTTATGCCTATATGACCTCCATGTGTGTCGAATTATGGTATTCTTTTATAATTTTCTCCTGTATTCCTTTCTCTAATATTCTTTCCGGATTTTTATAAATTAATATTTTAAAATTTTCTCTTATCTTTTTTTAACTTATTATATGTGTTTTTAAAATCTTCAACTGTAATTATTTTAAATATATTATCGTTTTTACTTAACGCAAGTTCTTCTATTTTTAAATTGTTCATTCTTGATGACAGCTTCTCCAACGTCAGCGGTGTGAACAAAGGATTGTCACTGCATCGAACAATTACTTCCTCATCTTCAATAAATATTTGGGTACCCTTGTAATTGTTTTGTGTTAAAAATCTAAGTTTTTTAATTTTATATATATAAAATTATATATATAAAATAGTGTATATAGTGTATATCCGAGAGTGATGTACACTAGGGCGGGTCGACCCCTATGGAAGAAAAAAAAATTTGATTTGTTACCGACTTTTTTGAAAGATCCTATTGAGAGGATTTCAGAACACAAAAAATTTTTTTTTTAAGTGGTCTACATTAACAACCAAAATGGTCTTTTTGTTATAACTCGGTTATTTGATGTCCGATTTTGAAAAAAAGTATATTTTTAGAAAGATCTTAAAAATTCTAACAATTCGTAGTCAAAAATTATTGATCTTTGAGGTCATCTTCAATAAAATAATTCAGTTTTTAACTTTTTTTGCACTACGACCCCCAAAACTTTGCCCATTTTATATATTGTAATTAAAGTTCATAAAAAATCAATATGTTCGTGTGAAGAAATTTTTTATTTCCACTCATAGGAAAAAAAGTTACACGCGCTTAAAATTTAATTTTTGAGCTCAAAAAGTTGAGTCAAAGTTTTGGGGGTCGTAGTGCAAAAAAAGTTAAAAACTGAATTATTTTATTGAAGATGACCTCAAGGGTCAAAGACCTCTGACTACGGATTGTTAGCATTTTTAAGATCTTTCTAAAAATATACTTTTTTTCAAAATCGGACATCAAATAACCGAGTTCTATCAAAAAGACAATTTTGGTTGTTAATGTAGACCACTTAAAAAAAAAAATTTTTTCTGGTCTGAAATCCTCTCAATAGGATCGTTCAAAAAAGTCGGTAACAAACCAAACTTTTTTTTGTGACCCACCTTAATGTACACTCCCAGGCAAAAAGTTGATCAGACTTACTGCTAGGACTACATTCTGAATTTTTAAAATCGATGTTTTGTTTGTTTTTTTCTGTATTCATACTACGTGTTATTGCAAGTATATTTTGTTTATCATTTTCTGTTCCAGTTGGAATCATTGCTTTTAGGGATTCGCTGTTCAATACAATTCTTCATAATGCATCAGCATTAGTATTCATTTTACCTTTTCTGTAAATGATGTCGAAATCGTAATCGCATAAATGTAATCTTATGCGTGTCATTTTTGATGACGGGTTTTTGTGTGAGAAAAGAGACACTAGCGGGCGGTGGTCTGTTAGAACCGAAAATGTTCTACCATAAAGGTATGGTCTAAAGATATTGATTGCCCAGTGTATAGCCAAGAGCTCTTTTTCAATTATTGGTTTATTCATATCGTGTTTTGCGAGAGATTTGCTCGTATAGGAAATCGGTAAATCTGAACCGACTTTACCTTGAGACAACACAGCACCGAGGGCATAATTCGAGGCATCTGTGGTAAGTATAAACGGTCTGTCGAAATCTGGGTATTGGAGCACCGGGGGATTTAAAAGTTTTGTTTTTAGAGTGTCAAAAGCTTGCTGGCAACTTTCGTTCCAGACTAATTGTTTGTTTTTCTTTAAGAGTGCATTTAAATCTTTAGCTATGTCCGCAAAATTTGGAATAAAGCTCCTGTAATAGTTACAGAAGGCGACGAACCTTCTCACTTCATCTGCATTTGTTGGGACTGGATAATTCTCGATAACTATTTTTGGCTGGGTTTGTTTTTATCCCACTTGACTTAATGAGATGGACCAGATATACTACCTCTGGCTTCAGGAAACAACATTTATTTGGGTTTAGCTTTAAATTCAAATTTCTTATTCTATTAAAAACCTTTGCTAAATTGTCATTGTGGTGCCCTAAACTGCATCCGAATACAATAATGTCGTCGACATAAAGAAACGCTTCTGCGTCAAGACCACTTAGCGCGATTGTCAGCGTGCGCTGAAAACTGTTGGAAGTGTCCATTTCCTGTCGAAAAAGCAGTTAGCGGTCGTGAGTCTTCGTGTAATTTAATTTGGTGGAAAGAACTAGTCATGTCCAAAGTTGTAAAGTACTTAGCTCTTCCCAGTCTGTCCAAAACGTCCTCTATCCTGGCTAGTGGAAACTTATCGTTCACTATTTTCTCATTAAGTTTTCTGAAATCTACAACGAGTCGCCATTTTTTTTCGTCGTCTGTCGATTTCTTCGGTACCACAAGTAATGGGGAATTGTATGGGCTAAATGAATGTTCTATAATGTCTTCTTCTAAAAGTTGGTCGACTTGTTTGTTTATTTCTGCCATCTGAGTCTGTGGAAGTCTGTAGTTCTTGATGTATACGGGGCTTAAATCTGTTGTTTGTATTTCCTGAGTATAGAAATTGTTTACGCTTAAGCGTTCTCCTGTGAGGTGAAAAATATCCTGGTAATGTTTAATTAAATTGACAACTGATTTTTCTGCTTCTGGTTCGTTGCAACCAATGTTTAATGATTTAAGAAGCTTATCTAGCCTGACTTTAGTGTTGTTATTTTTAGACTTGCATGTGAAAATATTGTAATTTTTAAGAGGTTTAGCCTCTACTTCAATTTGTTTTATATTAACGTCTTCATCGGCTGTGTTTAATAATTTTAAGTGTCTGAAACCTGTTGCGGGTATTAAAATATTCCCTAAAAATACGCCTTTAGAAATGTCTTTATTAAAAACTATACATATAACTATACATGAAAACTATACAACTATATATATAGGAACTATTGATTCTGATCTCGCTGGTATAATTATATTTGTGTTAAAAAAATCTTTTCGTAATTGGTAGAGTAAATTCTTGGCCGTTAACAATATAAGTAATAGTAAAAGTTTCAAAACCTATTCTTGACATGTATTTTTCTAGCATGTCGCGGCCTATGATTCCATCAGTCGCTATAGGAAAATCATTTTCTACTATGTGAAATTTGTGTTGAATCGTTTTGTTCTCTAATTTTAAATTTAAATTTGCTGTGCCAATGCACTCTATTTCTTCTTTTGATATACCTGTTAAGGTTGAAATATTCTGTGTATTGATTTTATTTACTTTACTGCTTTTACAAATGGAGATTTCAGCGCCGGTATCTATAAAAAATCTCAAATCTTGATTTATGTTTTCGCATTTTAATGTGATTTAATTTGTTAATTTTTGGGTAATTTTGAATATCAGTTTTGGCCTCTGCGGGTAACAATTCCTGCTACACCCGGCCATTGCCGTTTCCCTGCTCGTTGTTGACTCTAAAATTTGGAATTCTATTCTGATTGAACTTATTCTGTCTGTTGTAATTTTGGTTGATGTTATTAAAATTTTGACGCGGGTTGTTATTGTTGTTATATCTGAAATTATTGTAATTGTTATTATTATTGTTTTTGGAACTGGCGAAATTATTATTTTGATACCTGTAAGAATTGTTTCTGTAATTGTCTTGACTACTATAGTTTCTAAAATTATTTTTATTTAAATGTTCACTTTGACTTCTGTAGTCGTTTCTGTTTTTAATTTGAAGAATATTGGTTTTATCGCTATTTAAACTTTTTTCCGCTGTCATACATCTTGCTACTGCTTCATTTGAAAGTAAAAGAGTTTGGTATTCGACATTAACACCTTTATTAAAAACGTTTAACGATATTTTCATTAATTTTGTAAACCGCATCTTTAGCTTCTTGAGTTGGATTCTCCAATGTTTTAATTTCAAATAAACTGAACTATTCTGAAAATTTCGTAATTTTTTCTCTAAATTCTTATATAAATTTATTATTCTGTTTCAGTGTACTAAATTCGTTTAGTACCTGTTGTAGTGTTTTTGGATTTGGGTAAGCTCTCTCTAATGAATTTTTTAAATCCTCAAATGTCGACGGTCTATTTGAGCGACCTAGTATGCTACGAACTTGAGCTGATAATTTATAATTGTAAACATATTTTATAAAAATTGGTCTATCTTCCTCTTTAATTAAATCATGAAGCAACTCTGTCTGTATAATGAAATTCTCTAAATGATTAAAACATCCTTTAAAAATTTTGTAGGTTTTTACCTACTACACTAATGTCGAAATTTGACATTTTTGGCAAATTGACCTTTTCTTCCCAAACTGATGATAAATCCAAATCCTCACAATACGTTGTAAAAATTTTTATTTTGTCTCTTATAATTAAGTTATTAAGTAATTCAATTGCTTGTTCATAAATTTTGTTGAATTTTTCTATTAGCGTTGTACAATCTTCTTTAATTTTGATTTTTTCTATTTCAGTTTTTAAAGTTTCAAAATATTTTAATTTATTTTTAATATATTCTTTACTATATGTTCTACTTTTGCTCTTCTTTAAATTTAATTTGAATTTTTCTAATAATTGAATGTTATTTTTAATAGTTTCCATAACTTTTTCTTAATATTCTTATTGTAATAGACTTTTTGATCATGTATTTAAGTTTTCATAATCACCCTGTGGATGGGAGCAAAATTGGATCATATGTGGAACGAAAGATAGCAAAAACAAAACGAGCAACTAATTAACGTTTATTGTTGTGAAATAATTGAAAAATGCCGGTTGCGTGTTTTATTTGTGTTTTTTTTTTTATTAAAATCTTTTAATGTGCCATTTTTTTTTTGAGTGTGATAGATTTTAAATTGCGTAAATTATATTGAACTTTCCGCGTTAAAACTAAAAAAAAACCAAATGAAAATATAGTGTTGTGTGAATGCGTGTTTTCAAAAAAAAATAAAAATGCAACAATAAGTGCAACCACAAAGTGGGGTGGTAAAAAAATAGAGGTAACATTATTAATTTAATTTTTAATATTTATTAAAACATTAATTAATTTTTAATATTTGTAAAAAAATTTCATTTGTTTTTTTTTTATAATATAATAAAATATCGTTGAAAAAATCATTTAATTTGGTTGTTTTGTCTTCAGCGGTTTCATGTTCCAGTCTTACGTAACCAATCAATTCAGAATTGGGTTTTCTCAAAATAACAAGATGAGGTTCTTTTACCATCCTAGTATGATACTTCTCATCAACTTTAGCTGTCGTTAAAGTATCATCTTTTCTGCCATCGAATGAAAACGCTAACAAATTGGTATGATCTAACCGTTTGTGAACCACTTCCTGTCTGCATTTCTCTTTTTCTCTGCGAACTTTCGATTTATCCATGATGAGAGGTTTGCCATGCTTATCTTTCATTTTAAAATCTTGGAAAAGAGCGGTTCCCAATGCTGATGCTACTCTATCAGGCACACCAAATCTGTCACATACCAAGGCAAAGTTAAAACAATCGTATCTCTCTGTGTATTGTGAACTTGTGCTTCTATCCATATCTTCTTGAACCGGTATGTTGAATCATGTTGAATCATCGGGATCTTGGTATGTTGGCATTGATGACATAGACGTTGCTCCTTGCTCTTCAGTTTCCATCACAACTGCATCCATTGTTAGTCTTCTCTGATTATGTTGATCGTGCATGAACTCTTTGAGGCGTTCGGGAACCCAGCCGCATGCACATGGAGCTGCCTTCAAATCGCATTTACATGTTCCAATATAAAAAATTGTTTCCAGAGATTTTACATACTCTGTAAATTGTTGGGTTTTGTTTCTTCTCTTGATTTGCTCTTGATACTTGTCAAGCAATTTATTCAATTTATTAAATACACTTTTTTTCAGCATTATTTCCATACCAAGTTTTTTCCAAATTCCATTCAACCTTTCTTGTACTTGAATAGTGAATGATTTATGGGAAAACTTTTTTGTTCTGTTTAAGCACGTTCGCTTAAGTAAAAATAATATCTCAAGATATCCAGATGGGTTGGTAAATTAAGATCAGTCAAATCAGTAGACACACCAAAAACAGTAACAGCGTGCTTGGGTATATGACTCATTGGGTTTTCGATAGTTGTTGATGTTGTTGTTGCTTCATCTTGCGGTGTAGAGGATGGTGGATTCATTGTAAACTTTTTGATTTGGAATGGTCAACTTCACTTATTATTTTTTTTTTTAAATATTTTTTTATCTGAAATTAGCACTTCACATTTTGAGTTCTTCACAACGACTTAATGCATTCATAAAAACTGTTGCGTTATATATGGTATACGAGACGAGGTAATAAGAATGAAATGGTAATTTCAATTCTACCTGCTGTGTCTTGTGGTGGCTTAAAAACGCACACAAGCAATTTTAGGATCTGCAATTGTGTCACAGTGATACCTTAATTTTTTAAAAGGGTTGCGGTGCATTCCAGTGATACCTTAATTGTTAAAATGGTTGCATAAAACGCGCATTTCTTAAGAAAGTGCCATAAAATACCCACAAAAAGGGTTGTAAAAACAACCTTCATTTCTTAAGTAGGTGCTATAAAAAAACTACACAAGTAAGTTTACGACATGCAGCTGTGTCTTGTGGTGCCTTAAAAAACGCACACAAGCAATTTTCCGATGTGCAATTGTCACAGTGATACCTTCATTTTTTAAAAGGGTTGAATAAATTTCTAAAGAGGAAAAAAACTCCAAAAAGAAAAAAACATAGGCATTTCGCTGATTTTTTCATGTAAAGTGCCAAAACTGACGATTTTTTGAAATGTTTGTATGCGGAACCCCCAGGAGGGTTCCAGGGGGTGTGCCACTGGCATGGGTGGGTCGGGCTTCCAAAGTTAGTGGGGGTCGGTCATACATTTGGACTCGATTGGAGCACTCTAAATGGGTCAAAGTGGGATTTTTCAAAATTTGCCCCTACCCAAAAGTTCGACCCAAATTGGGGGACATCAGAATTCGTTTTAGAGGTATGGTTCCTTCGGCAAAGTTTCTTATTTTAATCCCTAGAATACGATTTTCACAGAGCAATGGGCGATTTTTTTGCCTCCCACAAATCGACCCGGCCTAATATACATATACATAGTGTGTGGGTGAAGTTCAATGTTCTTAAAATATTGTGGCAACAAAAAAAAACAGTGCGTAGAAATATGTAAAAAAAATGTGTGCAATAAAAATGCAAGCATCTATATATACTTAGTGTGTGAGTGTAACAAAAAATAATAACATGATATAAGTTCAACGTACTTTATAAATATATTAGCAAGTGTTAACTTAGTTTAAGTGTGTGTTACAGCAATTGTTGTTTTGTGCAAAATAAATAATAATGTAAATTTAATATAATATAAAATATATAAGTAATTATTATTTTAAGTGCGTGTTCTAGAAATTATAGTGGAGTGCACTACACCCCCATCCTTAAGATGAAAATTATTTAGTAAAATAGTTTGATTTGGAAAAATAATTTTTTTTATGTAATTCAATTTCTGATATGCTTTTATAATTCATATTATAATCTATGTTTATAATGAGCTTAGTGTTTAAATTATACAATACAATAGTTTGTGTCAACATGAGGTGTTGTGTTATACGCAAAAGTGAAGTATGGGATCCATTGGTCCCACTCGTCATTTTTGCAAAAATTTAGGAAGAATTCATTTAATACGCGATGGTTTTTTTCAATTGAACCTAGAGTTTCATGATGATACGGAGTGCTAACAATTTGTTTAATGCTCAAGAGAGTACATACTTCAGACATTAAGTCATTAGTGAATTCTGTACCTTTATCCGATTTAAGTGTTTTAAAGTGACCGTATACTAGAATTACGTTTTCTACTAAAGCCTTTGCTACCGTTCTCGCGTCTTTTGTCTCTATTGGGCATGCGATGACGTATTTTGTCAAATCGCATTGTATTCTGAGTACGTATCGGTAATTGTTTGAATATCGTAGAGGACCTACTGTGTCTATCGATAACACTTCAAAACTGGTCCCTGGCGTGTCTGTCATTGTTAGTTTTTCTTTCGTATGTCTTGTTTGTTTGTTGATTTTACACTGTTCACATTTATTTATGTAGTTTTTAATCATTTTGCTAATATTTTTCCATATATACCTTTGTTTTATTTTCAAAATCGTCTTTCTTATGCCTATATGACCTCCATGTGTGTCGAATTATGGTATTCTTTTATAATTTTCTCCTGTATTCCTTTCTCTAATATTCTTTCCGGATTTTTATAAATTAATATTTTAAAATTTTCTCTTATCTTTTTTTAACTTATTATATGTGTTTTTAAAATCTTCAACTGTAATTATTTTAAATATATTATCGTTTTTACTTAACGCAAGTTCTTCTATTTTTAAATTGTTCATTCTTGATGACAGCTTCTCCAACGTCAGCGGTGTGAACAAAGGATTGTCACTGCATCGAACAATTACTTCCTCATCTTCAATAAATATTTGGGTACCCTTGTAATTGTTTTGTGTTAAAAATCTAAGTTTTTTAATTTTATATATATAAAATTATATATATAAAATAGTGTATATAGTGTATATCCGAGAGTGATGTACACTAGGGCGGGTCGACCCCTATGGAAGAAAAAAAAATTTGATTTGTTACCGACTTTTTTGAAAGATCCTATTGAGAGGATTTCAGAACACAAAAAATTTTTTTTTTAAGTGGTCTACATTAACAACCAAAATGGTCTTTTTGTTATAACTCGGTTATTTGATGTCCGATTTTGAAAAAAAGTATATTTTTAGAAAGATCTTAAAAATTCTAACAATTCGTAGTCAAAAATTATTGATCTTTGAGGTCATCTTCAATAAAATAATTCAGTTTTTAACTTTTTTTGCACTACGACCCCCAAAACTTTGCCCATTTTATATATTGTAATTAAAGTTCATAAAAAATCAATATGTTCGTGTGAAGAAATTTTTTATTTCCACTCATAGGAAAAAAAGTTACACGCGCTTAAAATTTAATTTTTGAGCTCAAAAAGTTGAGTCAAAGTTTTGGGGGTCGTAGTGCAAAAAAAGTTAAAAACTGAATTATTTTATTGAAGATGACCTCAAGGGTCAAAGACCTCTGACTACGGATTGTTAGCATTTTTAAGATCTTTCTAAAAATATACTTTTTTTCAAAATCGGACATCAAATAACCGAGTTCTATCAAAAAGACAATTTTGGTTGTTAATGTAGACCACTTAAAAAAAAAAATTTTTTCTGGTCTGAAATCCTCTCAATAGGATCGTTCAAAAAAGTCGGTAACAAACCAAACTTTTTTTTGTGACCCACCTTAATGTACACTCCCAGGCAAAAAGTTGATCAGACTTACTGCTAGGACTACATTCTGAATTTTTAAAATCGATGTTTTGTTTGTTTTTTTCTGTATTCATACTACGTGTTATTGCAAGTATATTTTGTTTATCATTTTCTGTTCCAGTTGGAATCATTGCTTTTAGGGATTCGCTGTTCAATACAATTCTTCATAATGCATCAGCATTAGTATTCATTTTACCTTTTCTGTAAATGATGTCGAAATCGTAATCGCATAAATGTAATCTTATGCGTGTCATTTTTGATGACGGGTTTTTGTGTGAGAAAAGAGACACTAGCGGGCGGTGGTCTGTTAGAACCGAAAATGTTCTACCATAAAGGTATGGTCTAAAGATATTGATTGCCCAGTGTATAGCCAAGAGCTCTTTTTCAATTATTGGTTTATTCATATCGTGTTTTGCGAGAGATTTGCTCGTATAGGAAATCGGTAAATCTGAACCGACTTTACCTTGAGACAACACAGCACCGAGGGCATAATTCGAGGCATCTGTGGTAAGTATAAACGGTCTGTCGAAATCTGGGTATTGGAGCACCGGGGGATTTAAAAGTTTTGTTTTTAGAGTGTCAAAAGCTTGCTGGCAACTTTCGTTCCAGACTAATTGTTTGTTTTTCTTTAAGAGTGCATTTAAATCTTTAGCTATGTCCGCAAAATTTGGAATAAAGCTCCTGTAATAGTTACAGAAGGCGACGAACCTTCTCACTTCATCTGCATTTGTTGGGACTGGATAATTCTCGATAACTATTTTTGGCTGGGTTTGTTTTTATCCCACTTGACTTAATGAGATGGACCAGATATACTACCTCTGGCTTCAGGAAACAACATTTATTTGGGTTTAGCTTTAAATTCAAATTTCTTATTCTATTAAAAACCTTTGCTAAATTGTCATTGTGGTGCCCTAAACTGCATCCGAATACAATAATGTCGTCGACATAAAGAAACGCTTCTGCGTCAAGACCACTTAGCGCGATTGTCAGCGTGCGCTGAAAACTGTTGGAAGTGTCCATTTCCTGTCGAAAAAGCAGTTAGCGGTCGTGAGTCTTCGTGTAATTTAATTTGGTGGAAAGAACTAGTCATGTCCAAAGTTGTAAAGTACTTAGCTCTTCCCAGTCTGTCCAAAACGTCCTCTATCCTGGCTAGTGGAAACTTATCGTTCACTATTTTCTCATTAAGTTTTCTGAAATCTACAACGAGTCGCCATTTTTTTTCGTCGTCTGTCGATTTCTTCGGTACCACAAGTAATGGGGAATTGTATGGGCTAAATGAATGTTCTATAATGTCTTCTTCTAAAAGTTGGTCGACTTGTTTGTTTATTTCTGCCATCTGAGTCTGTGGAAGTCTGTAGTTCTTGATGTATACGGGGCTTAAATCTGTTGTTTGTATTTCCTGAGTATAGAAATTGTTTACGCTTAAGCGTTCTCCTGTGAGGTGAAAAATATCCTGGTAATGTTTAATTAAATTGACAACTGATTTTTCTGCTTCTGGTTCGTTGCAACCAATGTTTAATGATTTAAGAAGCTTATCTAGCCTGACTTTAGTGTTGTTATTTTTAGACTTGCATGTGAAAATATTGTAATTTTTAAGAGGTTTAGCCTCTACTTCAATTTGTTTTATATTAACGTCTTCATCGGTTGTGTTTAATAATTTTAAGTGTCTGAAACCTGTTGCGGGTATTAAAATATTCCCTAAAAATACGCCTTTAGAAATGTCTTTATTAAAAACTATACATATAACTATACATGAAAACTATACAACTATATATATAGGAACTATTGATTCTGATCTCGCTGGTATAATTATATTTGTGTTAAAAAAATCTTTTCGTAATTGGTAGAGTAAATTCTTGGCCGTTAACAATATAAGTAATAGTAAAAGTTTCAAAACCTATTCTTGACATGTATTTTTCTAGCATGTCGCGGCCTATGATTCCATCAGTCGCTATAGGAAAATCATTTTCTACTATGTGAAATTTGTGTTGAATCGTTTTGTTCTCTAATTTTAAATTTAAATTTGCTGTGCCAATGCACTCTATTTCTTCTTTTGATATACCTGTTAAGGTTGAAATATTCTGTGTATTGATTTTATTTACTTTACTGCTTTTACAAATGGAGATTTCAGCGCCGGTATCTATAAAAAATCTCAAATCTTGATTTATGTTTTCGCATTTTAATGTGATTTAATTTGTTAATTTTTGGGTAATTTTGAATATCAGTTTTGGCCTCTGCGGGTAACAATTCCTGCTACACCCGGCCATTGCCGTTTCCCTGCTCGTTGTTGACTCTAAAATTTGGAATTCTATTCTGATTGAACTTATTCTGTCTGTTGTAATTTTGGTTGATGTTATTAAAATTTTGACGCGGGTTGTTATTGTTGTTATATCTGAAATTATTGTAATTGTTATTATTATTGTTTTTGGAACTGGCGAAATTATTATTTTGATACCTGTAAGAATTGTTTCTGTAATTGTCTTGACTACTATAGTTTCTAAAATTATTTTTATTTAAATGTTCACTTTGACTTCTGTAGTCGTTTCTGTTTTTAATTTGAAGAATATTGGTTTTATCGCTATTTAAACTTTTTTCCGCTGTCATACATCTTGCTACTGCTTCATTTGAAAGTAAAAGAGTTTGGTATTCGACATTAACACCTTTATTAAAAACGTTTAACGATATTTTCATTAATTTTGTAAACCGCATCTTTAGCTTCTTGAGTTGGATTCTCCAATGTTTTAATTTCAAATAAACTGAACTATTCTGAAAATTTCGTAATTTTTTCTCTAAATTCTTATATAAATTTATTATTCTGTTTCAGTGTACTAAATTCGTTTAGTACCTGTTGTAGTGTTTTTGGATTTGGGTAAGCTCTCTCTAATGAATTTTTTAAATCCTCAAATGTCGACGGTCTATTTGAGCGACCTAGTATGCTACGAACTTGAGCTGATAATTTATAATTGTAAACATATTTTATAAAAATTGGTCTATCTTCCTCTTTAATTAAATCATGAAGCAACTCTGTCTGTATAATGAAATTCTCTAAATGATTAAAACATCCTTTAAAAATTTTGTAGGTTTTTACCTACTACACTAATGTCGAAATTTGACATTTTTGGCAAATTGACCTTTTCTTCCCAAACTGATGATAAATCCAAATCCTCACAATACGTTGTAAAAATTTTTATTTTGTCTCTTATAATTAAGTTATTAAGTAATTCAATTGCTTGTTCATAAATTTTGTTGAATTTTTCTATTAGCGTTGTACAATCTTCTTTAATTTTGATTTTTTCTATTTCAGTTTTTAAAGTTTCAAAATATTTTAATTTATTTTTAATATATTCTTTACTATATGTTCTACTTTTGCTCTTCTTTAAATTTAATTTGAATTTTTCTAATAATTGAATGTTATTTTTAATAGTTTCCATAACTTTTTCTTAATATTCTTATTGTAATAGACTTTTTGATCATGTATTTAAGTTTTCATAATCACCCTGTGGATGGGAGCAAAATTGGATCATATGTGGAACGAAAGATAGCAAAAACAAAACGAGCAACTAATTAACGTTTATTGTTGTGAAATAATTGAAAAATGCCGGTTGCGTGTTTTATTTGTGTTTTTTTTTTTATTAAAATCTTTTAATGTGCCATTTTTTTTTTGAGTGTGATAGATTTTAAATTGCGTAAATTATATTGAACTTTCCGCGTTAAAACTAAAAAAAAACCAAATGAAAATATAGTGTTGTGTGAATGCGTGTTTTCAAAAAAAAATAAAAATGCAACAATAAGTGCAACCACAAAGTGGGGTGGTAAAAAAATAGAGGTAACATTATTAATTTAATTTTTAATATTTATTAAAACATTAATTAATTTTTAATATTTGTAAAAAAATTTCATTTGTTTTTTTTTTATAATATAATAAAATAAAAAAAAATCAAGTTTGATGTTGTTGTTGCGGCTGCTTGTTATCTCGAATTTTTAGTAGCTGCTGCTCCAGCTCGCCGATTTTTACCCAAATTGCGACTGTTACCGGGTATGGTGATGGTGGTTCTACTTTAACCATCCTTTTCAACGCTGCAATTTGGCGCCTCAGCCTTGCTTGCTGACCGCCTCTTCTCCCGCGTGGTCTTTCCACTACAGGGATCCTTGTCAGGCGCTCCTCACTTGCGGCCGCCTGTCTTCTTCTATACTCTTCTATAGAAATTGCTTTTGGGCCGATGTGAGCAGGAGTATATGTTGGAGCGATGGCTTCGATGGTGCCTCCTTGGGGCACGTATTCTTCCAGATTTAAGTCCATCGGGGGCAGAATCGCCATGTAAGGTCTTTGCCGTTTTCGCGATTTAAAACTTTCGTCGCGTTTAAAAATTTCGCAATTCCTTTTTTTCTTTTATAATTTATGACCTGCCTAAATATTTGCCAGCGCTTCTGCCCCACAGGCTCTAAGTTTAAATAGCCAAAGAAAAGCCTGAGCAAATAAAACTCAATAAGCTTTTTGAAGCTGAACTTATGATCGATTTTATTTTCAAATTGTTCGACCTTTTATAGTCGAGCAAATCGTTTTGTCCTTATTTAATAATAATAATAATAATAATAATAATAATAATAATAATATAAATTTAACTTACATAATAACTTAAAGTAAACATCATCATATGTTAGAAAATGTAACAAAAAAAAAAAATGCGTAGACAAAAAAAAAATGTGTGCAAAAAAATGCAAGCATATACATATATATAGTGTGTGGGTGAAGTTCAATGTTCTTAAAATATTGTGGCAATAAAAAAAAAAACAGTGCGTAGAAATATGTAAAAAAAAATAAAATAAAAATGCAATAAAAGTGCAAGCATCTATACATAGTGCGTGAGTGTAACAAAAAATAATAACATGATATAAGTTCAACGTACTTTATAAATATATTAGCAAGTGTTAACTTACTTTAAGTGTGTGTTACAGCAATTGTTGTTTTGTGCAAAATAAATAATAATGTAAATTTAATATATTATAAAATATATAAGTAGTTATTATTTTAAGTGCGTGTTCTAGAAATTATTGTGGAGTGCACTACAATAGATAGATAGATTATATTACTAATATATTGCATCACAACACTGGTCATGAGTGAAAAGAAATAGAATGAAAAATAATGCAGGGTGAATCATGTACATGTTGTGCAGGTTGTTGAAACTGAATAACTATTAAACAGAGCTACATATTTTATAACCTTACTCCTCCTATTCTTAACTACGAATGTCAGATACAATGAACTCATAAACTTCCTGTTTTGGCAACTATCGTTGTATTAAGTGCACGCGTTTTTTTATTCTTCTCACTGCAAATTAACTTTTCAATAGGTTATGGGCCTTTAACACACGTGATAAATAATTGTACGCGGAATCCTAATAGGTACGGTCTTAAATTTAGTTTCATTTTGATTAGCCGAAAAATGTCTTCTCCCCATACGTTATCGTTTCCTTTCGAAAAATTACGTGGTCGAGAAAATTTTGATGTGTGGAAGCGGCATGCTAAATCATACATTGTAATTAAAAGTTGCTGGAAAATAATTGAAACTGGATTGCTTCCCAATGCTATAGAGAAGGAACGTGAACGTCTGGGCTGAAGCTGCTGTTACTGCAGCGCACTTGTTGAATCTTGTACCATGCAGAGGTAAAGCCCGTAGTCCACACGAGATATGGTCAAACGAAAAACCAAATTTAAAGCATCTGCGCATTTTTGGCTGGAAAGCGATGGTACACGTACCAAAGCAGAAGCGCACCGAACTGGATGCTAAATCGATTGAGTGTATTTTTGTTGGATAAAGCTGTAAATCAAAGGCTAATCGACTATTCAATCCATCGACAAAAAAGATCGTCATAAGTCGCGACGTAGTTTCATTGAGAATCAGATGATAGCAACAGATATTACCAACAATTTTTTTCCGTCACTCGTTGTTGATTTAGAACTTGATGGAGATGTTGCCAATTCAGAGGAAGAAGCGCCTCATGAACAGTTGACATCAGATGATTCGCTTGAATTGACAACAACTACTGAAGAAGAAACGCTCAGTTCGATGCCGTTGGAGTCAACAGTAGAGTTCGAAGCCGAAGACGATCCAACATTTATACCAGAAGTCGACATCACACGCATTGACGAGGACGACGTCCATCGTTCTGAACGAATTGGTACTAAGCCAAGACCAAACTACAATTTGTGTTCGCCGACGTACTTACAAGCGATCCAGTTACCGTTGAAGATGCGTTGTCGTCTCCTGATTCTCAACAAAGGAAGGCAGCCATGCATAATGTGTTGGCGTCGCTTAAAGAAACCGTACGTGGATTTTAACGAAGCTATCACCTGGAAAGAAGGCGATAAGTTCGAAGTGGGTGTTAAAAACCAAGACTAGTGCTGACTGTGAGCTAGTGCGTCATAAAGAAAGGTTAGTGGCAGGCCCGCCGAGAGGGGGGAGGACGGGGTGTTTCCCCCCAGGCCCGGAGTTTTAAGGGGGCCCGGAGAGGCGGGTAAAAAAAGTAACAAAAAGCTAATTTGTTGTAGAGGGAGAAAAGTTCATATTTCTTCTTTGTTTTGTATTTACGATATCAAAAAATATAATGAAACTTTCTTATGCTCGTGGCGAAGGAACTTTTGAATTACTTTGATACTTTTTTTTTAAGTTGGACACTTCTGGATATATTTTTGACTTGCATTTATTCCTTTTTAATATATGTATGTCGTGATAACAGAGTATACGAGCATGAGTGTTTCACTCATCAGTAGAAATACCCAGTAGAAAATCTTTCTTATAGTATACAATATATAAAAAAACATGGTCGTTTTTCAGCGCATATCTGGACAAACAATATGCTGTTATGTTATGTTACGTACATGATATATATATAATAAGCCCTAATTTATCCAAATATAGAGAATGAGGTGGATAATGAATGAAAAAAAATTCTACGTCATTGTAGCTTAGGGGCTGTTCATCAAGTACGTCACACTATTAGGGGGTGAAGGGAGTTGAACATTTGTGACGAAGTGTGACATGGGGGAGGGGGAGAAGGGAGGGGTAGGTTGTGCGTTACGTCACAAAAAAATTTTGAATTCAGTTTTCAAAATTTTAAATTTTTTTAAATTAAATTTTATTGTTTAACTATAATGAAATTTATATTGATTTCATTTTTTATCAATAAAAACATGCATCTAATAAAACTAACGGATCACAAACCAAAAACGACAGCTAAAACTATGTTTAAATCGAACAGAGATATAAATGGCATTTGAAACACCTTTAACAAGTGTACCAGCTTCAAAAATCAGTTTTTTGCTGAACTGAAGTGTGAATTCTTACTCTAAAGCAGTCATCGAAAAAAGCTATTATAACTTCACGTTCAAAGTGAACATCAAAGAGTAATAAAAAAACTGAAACAAACGCGCATATACAAGTTATAATGTATAACGTTGGTGTTCTTGTTTTAAACGTCAGAAAAGCTTTAATTTGTGTTTAGCTCTGTTCACATGGTTAAATTTTTTATAAAATTGTTGTTTAAATACAATAGGACAATGTGAAATTTCCTTGTTATTTCCATAATATTAAAAGTTATAATAAATAAAACGTGTTCTAGGTTTTTCATAACAAACTGCTAAATTATAAAAAAAAACTCCAAAAATATAAAAAAGTTATAATATGACGTGACATCAGAGAGGGGGAATGGGGGTTAAAGACGTTGTGACGAAGTGTGACATAGGGGGGAGGGGTCAAATTTGGCCCCTTATATTTACCTATTTTTTTTTATTGATTTTTGTTTGATTGGTTCAACCAATTTTCTTTGCTTGAATTTCAATGCTGCTTGCTTCAGAAATATGTTTCCATTTCCCATTGGGTCACAATGTAAAAGTTCTGAGAACACTCAGAACTTCGTACACTAACAACTCATAGAATATTTTTCAACAAAGCAAATTTTGATACAAATCTTTTTCCATTTGATTTCCTGAATGCTATTTATGCAAAAAATCTTCACACTCTCTTTCCAAACGTTTGTATTGCCTTGAGAATATTTTGCACTTTACCTGTCAGCGTTGCTAGTGCCGAACGCTCCTTCAGTGTTCTATCGCGAATCAAAAACTTCAACAGATCATGTTCTACACAACAACGTGTATCCGGGCTCGCAATTTTATGCATAGAATCGGAGTTGGCAAACAAATTAAATTTTGATGTAATTATTAATTGTTTTGCCTCTGCCAAAGCAAGGAAAATAAATTTACATGAATAAAAAGAACTAAAATACAAAAGAATGAAAAGATTGGGTTAATGCAAATCATCAGTTGGTTTTATTTATTTTGAATTTTACACAAAAAAGTTGTCGTTAGGTATTGACAATTAATACAAATAACAAACAATAAAATGTACTTAATTTGTCATGGTGTGTGACTTAAATATCACATCGCACTATAAATATTAACTAAGAACTAAACAATAATTTTCGCGTGTATCTTGCAATAGCTTGCATTGTTTAAAACATTTATAGTTGTATTTTTTTTTTTGTGTTGAAAAGATTATGAGGGGGCCCGCATGTTGTAATCCCCCGGGCCCGAACTTGGCTCTCTGCGGGCCTGGTTAGTGGTAAAAGGTTTCTCCCAACAACTATGAGGAAACGTTTGCGCCCGTGGTTCGATATACGTCCATTCGTGTCTTGCTTGCACTCGCAGCTGAGTATGAACTGCTCGTGCATCAAATGGACGCTGTTACTGCTTTTCTCAATGGCGAGCTCCAAGAAGAAATTTTCATGTCTCAACCTTGTGGCTTCAATGATGGCTCTGGGCGTGTGTGCAAACTTAAAAAGTCATTATATGGACTGAAACAGTCTAGCAGAGTATGGAACAAAAAACTAAATTAAGTTCTCATAAGTCTGCGCTTGCAGCGTAGTGATGTAGACCAGTGCATCTACTATTGCGTACAAAATAAAGAACTGCTTTTTGTGGCAATTTATGTGGACGATGTATTGCTATTCTCAAACGACATGGCGTTGGTTACTCGCATGAAGCAACAGTTGTCAAGCAAATTCAAAATGAAGGATATGGGAGAGACGTCGTCGATATTAGGCATTCGCATAACACGAAACAAATCGAATGGCTCAATAACCATTGATCAATCTCAATATGTCGCCGATGTTTTAAAACGCTTCAACATGCACGAATGCAATCCAATTTCTACGCCAGTCGACATAAATCAAAAGTTAACGTCCAAAATGAGTCCAACCAGCGACGACGAAATGCAAGAAATGTGCAAAGTTCCCTATATGCAAGCTAAAGGATGTTTACTTTTTGCTTCGCAAATCACACGACCTGACATATGTTACGCTGTAAATATGCTTAGTCAATTCGACAAAAATCCCGTGAAAGCACATTGGGCCGCTGTGAAAAGTGTAATGCGGTACCTGAAAGGGTCGATAAATAAGGGCCTTGTGTATCAAAAAGGTTCTGCTAATATCACTGGCTACTGTGACGCGGACTGGGCCGGCGGCGTCGATGACAGGCGGTCAACAACTGGCTACGTGTTTACATTTCAGAACGCTGCGATTTCATGGTCTTCCAAGCGGCAGCATACAGTTGCGCTTTCGTCCACAGAAGCCGAACTTATGTCTGTCGTCGCTGCGATTCAAGAGTGTGTTTGGCTTAAGAGCTTAGAACGCGAACTTGTTCCGAATGCAACGAATGAAATGGCGCTGAATTGTGACAACAAGAGTGCGATCCATATAGCAACAAATAATTCGTATTCATCACGAACCAAACATGTTGATATGAAGGCAAAGTTCATTCGTGAAAAAATACAGAACAAACAAATTAAATTGAATTACGTAGCCACTGATCAAATGGTTGCTGATGTTTTAACAAAGGGAGTACCAGATGCTTTATTTACGAATGCATTAGCCTTAATATAACGTTTATTCTTTACTTGAATTAAATCACATTTAATCTACATTTAATGTTTTTGATATCAACACTTTCGAAATAACTTTTCGATACAAATAAGAATTTTATTTTTATTTTTAAATCGATGAATTTTTATCGTATTGTATGTATTTTAAATGAACATTTTTTTACCTAACTTTTCGATGCCAATATGAACTTTATTTTTTGTTTATCTTCAAATCTATAAGTTGAATAGCTTTTCAGGGAAAGTGTTGAAACTGAATAACTATTAAACATCGTTACATAATTTATAACCTTACTCCTCTTATTCTTAGGTACGAATGTCAGATACAATGAACTAAAAAACTTCCTATTTTTGCAACTATCGTTGTATTAAGTACACGCAAATTAACTCACTGCACTTCTCACTGCAAATTAACTTTTCATGATTTTTTTCAGTGTGTGTACTTTATTTAATTTTTTTCTCTTTTTTTTTTTTGCTTTGTTTCTGGTTTTTAAATAAAATTTTTGTTTTACTGATTAAACATTGTTTATTTTTGAATTAAGTTTGTTTATTAATTAAACAAGTTCCTATCGTTTCCTTATTTAAGAATATGTTACTGTACATATAATACAAGTAAAGCCTTGAATAATATTTTCAATTTCAATTCAATTTATTAAGCAGAATACGTTAGCATATAAGAATAATGAAAAATAAATTGTGGCATTTTTTAATTTATATTTAGTTTTAAGCAATTCTTAAAAAAATTAATTTTTAAGAATTACACATGAGAGCTGAATGAAATCATTAAATTACTTGGCATAAAGCTCTTAAGTGTAATTCTTAAAAACTAATTTTTTTAAGAATTTTTAAGAAATGCTCTTACTTAGTACAAATAATATATGTCTTATATTTTTATGCCAGTTGTGGGTAGTTCAAAAGGTTATGCTAGCGAAAATCATAAGACTATGGTAAATGTTTTATGTAGTCAACGCTCCGGACTTAAGATTGTGCATTTTAATGCAAGAAGCCTTAATGGAATTAAGATGGATTGCGTTAAATATGCATTTTCCGAATCGAGCGTGGATATTATCTGTGTTTTAGAAACCTGGTTTCACACGGATGTTAGTGACTCCTTATTAAATATTAAAAATTATAAGCTATTTCGAAATGATAGATTGGATTGTGGAGGCGGCGGAGTTGCAATATACTGCAAGGAAAATTTGAGTATTAGCATTTTGGGAAAATCAAATGAATCGGAGGTGGAATATTTGAATGAGGCTATATCAGACAGCAGAACCAAGGTTTATCCGTCGTGTATATACAACCCTAATCGAAGCTTTAGCTTAGAGACGCTATTCACAGAACTCTCACATTATGCTATAGACTTCCAGCATTTTATACTTTGCGGTGATTTTAATATAAATCTTTTAGCTTATGACCACCTGACTCGTAAGTTTCTTGACGATTTGTCTGCAGTAGGGCTAAACATAGTTCATAGCACAATACCAACACGTTTTGCAAACAATGCTTGTCCAAGCTTGTTGGACGTTTTTGTGGTATCCGATCTGTCGTCTGTGATGCTTTTTGACCAAATTCCGTTTATTTCTGATCACGACTTTATCTTCTGCACTTTAAACATAAATCTCACAAGAATTGCCAATGAAACTTTATTTCTATATCGTGACTTTAGGTCGATTAAGTACACTTCTTTGTATCATTATTTGACTCGAATAAACTGGCCAGAATGTTCAGTCGACGAAAAACTCAATTTTTTCACAGAAAAAATAACAAATCTGTTTGATAATCATGTTCCCCTGCGTACCCGTCATGTAGCTAATAATTCTTGCGCTTGGTTCACACATTCCATACAATCGCTTCTAAAAAAACGGAACAGAGTTTACACTAAGTGGAAAAGAAATCCTACTGCACAAAACTGGGAAGATTATAGGCAAGCTAGGAACGAAGCTACAAACGCCATTAGGCTTTCGAAAAAAATGTTTTTTTTATCAAAATTGAATCCGAAACTTCCCTCCAAACAGCTCTGGAGCAACCTGAAGGGCTCAGGTGTTGTAACAAGGAATCCGATGTGTGCCGTATTGACCCTAATGTACTAAACGACTATTTTGCTGCCAACTCTACATCTATATTATCGCCTCTGTCTGATTGTGGTGAAAATGTGTCTCGGAACTTTCCTTTTGAATTTCAGTTTACTGCAGTTAGTGAGTTGGATATAGCGCGATATTGTATAAAAAATATTAAATCGAATGCTACTGGTGTTGATGGTATCTCAAGAAAATTTCTAAAATGTATATTGCCTCATGTACTAAGTCCACTTGTACATATAATAAACCATTGCTTTACTACTTCGAGATACCCCGAGATATGGAAAGTGGCGACAGTCATTCCTATTGCAAAAAAAATCAAATGCTTCCGAACCATCCGATTTTCGGCCAATTAGTCTTTTGTCTTCGGTTTCAAAAATATGCGAGTCTCTCATGGCTGAGTAGATTCTTCGTCACATAACTACTTTTGGCCTGATGTCTAAGCTGCAGTCGGGTTTTCGGCCCGGACATAGCTGTTCCTCTGCTTTATTAAAAATAATGGATGATTTAAGATTGCCATTTGATAAGTGCCACCTAAGTTTGCTCTGCCTCTTAGACTTTTCTAAGGCGTTTGATACAGTAGACCACTTTTTACTCTGTAAGAAACTTGAATTTTACTTTGGCTTTTCCAATGCTTCGGCTCGGTTTTTGTATAGCTACTTGGGCGGCAGGTCCCAAAGAGTCAGGATAGTGAACAACTTCTCGCATTGTAAAAGAACTACGAGTGGAGTCCCATAAGGCTCTGTTCTTGGCCCACTTCATTTTACTATGTTTATAAACGACATCTTCTCTAAATGCAATCATGTAACCGTGCATGCGTATGCTGACGACTTGCAGTTGTACTTGTCCAGGTTCCTTAGTCTCGTTGAAGATTTAATTGAAAAAGTTAATGAAAACTTAAATATAGTAGCGGAATGGGCCAGTCGAAATAAACTGAAGCTAAACCCTCTTAAATCGTATGCCTTACTGATTTCAAAGAATGCCTATCGAAATTATGATATTCCTCCAATTCTTCTCAATAACGTTGAGCTAAGACTCGTATGTAAGGCCAAAAATCTTGGTTATCAAAAAAATTCGTCCTTGTCTTGCGAAGATCATATTAACTCCTGCGTTACCAAAATTTACTTTGTCTTACGAAATCTTCGCATGACAGCAGCTTTTGTGCCTGTTGACATCAGAAAAAAACTAGTATTGCAGCTAATACTGCCAATTATAACATACGCAGAAGTCGTCTATAGTAAACTTGACTCGAGATCTTTGCTAAAACTGCAAGCTGCATTTAATAATACTGCACGCTATGTCTACGGAATCAAAAGGTTTGATCACATATCACCCTTTACCAATCAACTATTGGGCTGTGGCTTAACCAGCTATCTTCAGGCAAGAAACTGCATTTTCCTCGCGTTGTCCACCCTATCTTTTTGAAAAACTTAAATTTTGTAGATCAAGTCGGAACATGAATTTAATTATTCCAACGCACAACTTTCTAAATTCAAGTAGACTGTTTTTCGTTAGTGCAATAAGACTATGGAACTCACTGCCAAATAACATTAAAATTGTTTCCAATAGAAAGTACTTCAAGCATTTAATTTTCGAATATTTCTCCTAACTCTTTTTTTCATCTGTTTCCTTTAAATCGCTTCCAGTTCTTAAATTGTATCTTTATTTCTTTCCATATTATTTCTTCGTTACAAATTAAAAAACCAATTTACTTTAATATATAAATAATGTATGCTCATCATTTTTATTTTTTACAAATACTATGTTATGTTGAAATGATTGTGAATCTAATTATTAGTGTCTACTTTATAACTGTACAATTGATTCTTAAATATTTTGATTATATAGGTTGTTATTTACACTCTTAAAGCGGCACGTAAAAGACTAAGCCTTAAATGTCAACATGTTTAAACTAAATAAATACAAATACAAAATAAATTAAAAAAAAAATACAAATAATGCATTTAACATTAATTACACTTGTTTATTTGATACACATATCTACGCACATATATTTTTGCTTATTATGATTGTATTTTTTTTTTGTTATTAAGATTCTTATACTTAAGTGATTTGCTTGTTTATATTATTGATATATTTATGTTTATTTTGTATAAATATTGAAGTCTTATGTTCAATAAAATTAATTGCAAAGTGTTATTCAAACTACAAGAACCAAGATTGTTTTATTTCAGCGGGAGTTCCTAGTTCATGTACTAGGAACTCAACAATAATTTAATCATTCTCGTAATTAAATACCAGATCAAGTACTGGGTATTTAAATTTAATTGATAAATTAACATTTTGGAGCTCCCGGCGGGATATTCTAGCTTATGTGCTAGAATACAAATAAACTCTTCAATCTTTACAATCTTTACAAATAATCTCAATCTTTACAAATAAACCTCTTTGCATTCAATTCAGCGTAGTTTTTTGATACAAGTACCAGAAAATTAAAACAAATATGACATCAACATCGGAGCTAGTTGATCATCAAAAGGAGCTCGGGGATGAAGTCACAAGGATCATCAAGAACTTCAATAAGGAGAACTTCAAGAGCGGAAGTCAACGTCAACGTACTACAACGGGTGGTCAAAACGATTATAGCAATGTTGGGCCGACTTCGAAGAAACGGATGAAAAATTACAGATAGTAACCGAACAACCAATGCAACAGGGGTACTTTATATCTGGATATTACGACAAAGTCACCAATTATCGAGAAATTTTCCAAACAGAAACCACTCGCTTGAAAGCAGAAGAAGAAAAGTTACCAAGCATAGCTCCTTGCATCAGACAGCACCAGGATTACCAGTAGTTAAAACAGCAGCTGCTCAACATGAAGCAGAAAAAACATCAATCGTGAGAAAGTCATCTGGAGTTTCCAGTCAACACGGACTGGTAAGAAAAATGACTGCTCGAATGATCATATTGAGGCGAACACTAGACAACCTCGAAGCAATACAAGATAATCAGCCATTACAGTTTTGCCAATTTCAATCAAACAACATAAGTCATCTGTGGAACCAGATTGAATTAATACACGATGAACTTTGGGAAAACTATGAAGATCCTGCCGCAGCAGGCTTCGACCAAGCATAGTACAACCAACTAGGTGAAATGGTACAATATCAGTTAATTGAGCTTTCTATAAGAGCAGATCAATGCCAACGTATCCGAGTCGCTGCTGAAACCATGAGAGAAGAACAAACAATGCAAAGTGCGGTTCATCTTCCAAAGATAACTTTGCCACAATTTAATGGCGATTACCTGAAGTGGCAACAATTCTCCCATCTGTTTTCTGAAATGATCGACAAACAACCAATAGCAGCAGTGCAGGAAATGTAGTATCTAAAGGCCAACGTTACAGGGGAAGCTGCAAAACTCATCAGTCATTTTTCGTCAACAGAACACAACTATGCAGCAGCTTGGAAGTTATTACAAGAACGTTACAACAACAGAAGGGTTACAGTGACTACGCTAATCGAAAGGTTACTGAATCAGCCATCCGGTACCTCAACTGCCGCAGCATCGAAGAATTTACACGACACAACACGTGAATGCATCATGGCTTTAGACAACTTATGGGTTGATACAAAAGCATGGGATCCGAATCTTTTTCATTTATTGCTAAAGAAACTAGATCGAACAATACACATGAGGTTTGAACAATCCTTGACAAACACGAGGGAAAACGAGGGAAACGACAAAAAGTGGATGACTTCCTTCTATTTTTGGAAGGACAGATCCATACACTGGAAGCCATCGGACTTAAGGATAAGGCTGTAGCACCACAATTACCTAACAAAGTTGTGTCCTCCATTACAACGTCGAGCAACAACAGCAAATTATGTGGCAATGGTACTCATCCATTATACTTCTGCAACAAGTTTCTACAGCAGTCATCTACACAACGCCAGTCGTGGGTCAAAAAACAACAATTGTGTTTCAACTGTCTCAAAAACGATCACTCATCAAATAAGATAAGAAACACAACACGTTGCTACATGTAGAAATTGAAAACCAAAATAAACAAGCTCCAAAAACACCGTCAGCCGATGAAGCAATTAATAACATTCTAAATGCAACGGTTTCATCAGCAGCAGCAAGTAACGTGTTAACTGATGGATACGTACTACTTGCAACAGCAAAAGAGTAAAAATCACTGCGGCCAATGGCAATTCAGGGGAATTCAGAGCATAACTGGACTCCGGGTCGCAGGCTAACATCATTTCAGAACGTCTCATGAAGAGATTATCCATATCTCCATGCAAGGCTTCTTTGTGCATTGAAGGAATTGGTGATGCTCATAAGAAGATCACTCAGAGAACAAATTTGGAAGCTTTTGTACTTCCAAACATCACAGCTCAACCGAATCATCAGTTGGATACCTTAAATTGGAAAATCCCAGCCAACTTACAACTGGCTGATCCAGACTTCTACAAGCAAGATAAGATTGACATTTTGCTTGGTGCCGAATTTTACCTCAGTCTGCTGGTACCTGGTCATATAAGGTTAATGACTACCGGTGCAGTTATCCAAAACAGTTCACTTGGTTTGATTGTGAGCGGAAAATGTGGATCATCTGAACCATCGACAGAATCATTGACATGTGTAGTTTTCGGGATCAAAACGGATACCGATAGCAAAGATGGTCCACTAATCGTGGCGATTGAAAGGTTATGGAAGATGGATGAATTTGAAATAACTGAAAAAAGTGTTTCACTAGCAGAACAACAGTGCGAAACACACTTTTTCTAAAAGATGCGCAAAAATGACCAGGGACGCTTCATCGTAAAAATACCATTTCTCGAAAATCCAGCATCACTGGGAGAATCAAGGATGACGGCCCACAATCGGTTTCTTAGTCTCGAACGGCGTCTTCAGAGAAAAGTGGAAGTTCGAAAACAATATGTGGAATTTATGAGAGAGTACGAAAGATAAGGACACATGAAGAAGGTGAACCTTGGCTTAATACCATCTCCTAAATACTTCCTCATCATTGTGTACTAAAACCCGAGAGCACCACTAACAAATTGCGAGTAGTGTTTGACGCCTCGGCCAAAACTACGACAGGGTATGCATTAAATGATTTGATGCATACGAGTTCAAAGTGAACTGTTTTCAATGCTGCTACATTTTTGGTTGCCACGTTTTGTTTTCACTACCGATATCGAAAAGATGTATCGCCAGATCTGTTGTAACTCAGTCGTCACACACCAATTAAAACTTTAGTAAATGAATGCTGATATCAAATATTGGCTAACCTTGATCATGAATGGAGCGATCGGCATGCAGAAACAGATAGTAAAAAAAAAACGCAGCACAAATTGTTTTAAGAATCGACCTACCTCAATTCATGATACCAGGTATGATCCAATTACGACAAACAGAAGCACTTCAGAGCGCGTGCTTAAGTTATAGCACCTTGAACGACGCTATGCGCCTTACTGTTTGAGTCGCGTTACAGTTTGACGAAATTGGGAAATGTCGTCAAGCAGTGAACTCGATATTTGATCTACTTTATTTTATACAGCTGTTGTTGGTCGCTATTTTGTGACCAACTGAAATTGCATAATTACCAGAGCTCAAAAAACAATGTATGTATGCATGTTTGTATGTGGATACAATTTAACTAGGAAGTAAGATAAGTTAAAATTGTTACACAATCGCAATGTGACAAAAAAACTGTCAATTGTATAAAATTATAATAGTGTAAAATTAAACAATAGGTCTGTTCGTGTACCCAAGAAATCCGTTCGTTTACCCAAAAAACTTACAAGTGAGAAACAAAATAAGAGAGTACGATTTTTCTCTTCAGTCCAGTTTTGAAAAGTTTTTTTTTGGCTGATTTTCTACTGGCAAGAATTTTCATGAAATAAAAAAAAAATACAAATTTCTAAAACAAATTTTTAAATGTACAAAATAAATAAAAAATGGGTAAGCAAATAAAATTATTATCAGCTTTCTGACAGTTCGACATGCATTGCAAATTTTAACAAATTTTCTGTTCGGGTACTTTTCTAGATTTTCATTGTATTGCGAGAGAATTTTTTTCTTACTCTCAAAAAGTTGTTACTGGCAAGTTTTTACTGTAAAAGTCGCGAACAGACCTAATGTAAAGATTTTGAAAGCCAGATATTTGTTATAAATACCTGTGCTTCAGCTAGAAATAAAGAAAGTGAATAAAGAGTCTGAAAATACAGTATTTCAATATCTAAGCAGACACCAACGAGTACTTATTCTTTTGTTTGGAGCGGACCAGTGGCGATCCCACAGAACAATTAAGTAAGTATAAAGGGGCTGGCGAGCCTTAATGAACAATACACACCAAACAAATGGGGCATTATAATGCTTCGACAGTCGGCAACGCCTTGCAGTTAAACCCAAAAGGCAACACATGAATTATATTTATGTCGTCAAGACATAATCTTTATGTATATTTATGTCGTCAAGACATAATCTTTATGTCGGGAATATTCATGTGAATAGGGAAGTAGAAACAAGCTTCAGGACATTTGTAAAAAGAACCTACGGGTATCCTCATAGGGAGGATACCAACATTTTTGGCACAGCTGGTAGGATCCTTTTTGTTCACGGGAACATCAAGGATGTTTTAGAGAGAAAAAAAAATATCTTTTGAAATATAATATTGTTGGAAATTATATTGAAATTAACCGGTAGGATCCTTTTTGTTCACGGGAACATCAAGGATGATTTAGAGGAAAAAAAAAATATTTTTTTATTATTTTGAAAAATTTTGAGAATAAAAATAAAAATTCTATTAATGAAAAATAAAAACTTAAACTTTTTAGGGTTTCAATGGGTTTTATTACGCTGTTAAAGTTGAGAAGAAAAAAGTCTTTTTAAGTTTTTTTACGGTTTCTTACAAAGTGATTTTATTTAAGCAACTGTACGCAGCAAGGCAGAGTTACGACTTCTTCGCTCAACAATTCACAGAACAGTTAAAATTATTAATACACCAAATATGAACTCGTATGATTT
The DNA here is from genome assembly GCA_914767935.1 of Coremacera marginata. NCBI lineage: Eukaryota > Metazoa > Arthropoda > Insecta > Diptera > Sciomyzidae > Coremacera > Coremacera marginata. Next base: position 112,797,087 of record OU612045.1, read on the forward strand.
TATATATACTAAAGTAAATACAGTCTGCATATACATATGTATGTAATAAAAGAGAAGAGTAATCAAATAGAAGAGTAATCAAAGAAAAGAGTAAAAATAAATTGTAATTAACTTCAAATAGAGTTTAGACTACGTACAAAAAGGTAAGAGTGCATTAGAGTAAGCAAGCATAAAGAGGTAAATAAAATTAACTTTATATAATGATAAGTTCATAGCAAAAAGAGATTAAAAGAATAGTAAGCAAAAAATGTTAGTATGGTTAACTTATTTATTGAACAATTGCTCCAACATTCTCCCCCACGAAGAACGAATGTTCTGAAACTTCTTTAAGGTGTGTTTACATCCTCAGACCCGTTGGAGGTAGATTGGTTTAGTCGCCAAGTTGACCTAGCTGTGCCTCTGGTCACAGCTGCCGGCTGGTCAGATTCAGAGAGTACACCGGGTTGGACATCGTTGACTGGGAGAAATGTGACTTTAGAAATTGGTCTCTTGGCGCTCTTGCCATTGCAAAATAATGTCACCACTCTCACTCACCCGTCCGCTCCGGGGTGCGCTTGTTCTACTCTGGCCAATGGCCACTGGCCTGGTGGACATCGCTCATCAATTATAAGCACCAAATCTCCGACTTGGGCATTTCGATGTATCTTTATCCACTTTGGCCTGGCTTGTAGACGGCAAAGATATTCATTTGCCCAACGCTTCCAGAAATGTTGTTTTAATTTCTCGATTACCTTCCAACGGCTTAGACGATCCACATTACAGTCAAGCAAATCTTCCTCAGGAACACAGAGAGTTGGTTCACCGATGAGAAAATGTGATGGCGTGAGCGCATTACAGTCCGCTGGTTCACTTGACAGCGGACATAATGGTCTTGAGTTCAGACAGCTTTTAATTTGAGCTAGAAGAGTGCTGAGCTCTTCGTACGTCAAGATACGATTCTGCATTATACGTCGAAGATGATACTTTGTTGATTTTACGCCTGCCTCCCAGAGACCACCAAAGTTGGGAGAGGCTGGCGGTATAAAATGCCATTTCGTGCCGGTGCTTGCGAGTATTTCGACGAGTTCTTGTGGAAGCGAAGTTTTGCTGCGTTTATTAAGCAGCTATAGCTCTTTGTTGGCTCCAATAAAATTTGTACCGCAGTCCGAGTACAAGTCAGTACAGATACCACGTCGTGAGATAAAACGCCTGAACGCCGCTATGAAAGACTCTGTTGAGAGACTGGTTGCCGCCTCAAGATGCAGCGCTTTTGTAACCATACATACAAAAAGACAGATATATCCCTTTGTATTAACCGAATTGCGTGCTGTCGATTGCTTAATGGTAATTGGTCCCGCATAATCGACCCCACTATGCTTAAACGGTCGAGCAGGCTGCAATCGAATGCTTGGCAGATTACCCATCATCTGCTGCGCTGCTGTTGTGTTGTACTTAAAGCAGACGACGCATCGCCTCATGATGCTCTTCGCGAGATTGCGTGCAGATAGAATCCAGTATTCTCTTGAGACGTATGATTGCATTAACTGCAAACCACCATGTAGTGTCTTCATATGGGTATCTGTGAAAATAAGAGATGATAATGGATTTGATTTTTTTTAATAAAATTGGATGTTTTTTTGAAAAAGAAAAGTTTGAACTTTGTATGCGTCCACCAACACGCAAAACTCCGTTGTGGTCGAGGAATGGACACAGTTTATAAATCTGGCTACTTGAGCTAACGCTATTGTTTTTATTTAAATCAGCTATCTCATGTTGAAAGTCAATTTCCTGTGAAATTTTGATTAGTTGTTGCAGAGCATTTTTCAACTCATGCGTTTGAAGGAAACCAGTAATTCTCTCCTTCTGTTGTTGCTGTCGAAGCAAGGCATTGTTGTGAAATCGTAAGATATAGACCGTTATGCGTACCATTTTACTCAATGAGGAGTATTTCAACAATAATTCTGGATACTCATAAACATGAGTTGTTGTAAATTGAACACTGGCTTGTGATTTACGTAGTTCTTCGTTTATATTAAAATTCATATATGGCTGATCTGGCCAAGTTCCTGATGGCTGACTCAACCACGCTGGCCCAGTCCACCATAGACTATGATGCAAAGCTCTTCCGAAGAGATGCCGCGCGATGCGCAGTCAGCAGGGTTATCGTGTGTAGATACGTAGTGCCATTGAGTTGCATTGGAACATCGTTGCACTTCTGCTACGCGATTTCCGACGTAGACCGACCACTTTGACGATTGTCCACGGATCCAAGAGAGCACTGTTGTACTATCAGTCCAATAACAAATCTTTTTTATTTTTATATCCATCTGAGATTGAATTTTAGCAATAAGCTTAACAAGTAATATAGCCCCGCATAGCTCAAGGCGTGCTATTGTTACAGTTTTAATCGGTGCGACTTTTGTTTTTGATTGCAGCAAACTAATACGTCCATGACCCATACCATCAACCACCTTAACATAGGCAACCGCTGCAAATGCCGATTGAGATGCATCGCAAAACCCATGTATTTCAATACTGCTAAATTTGTTACTGCCAATCCAACGCGGTATTTTAATTGTCTCCAATGTTTTCAAGTTATTGCGATATGTTGCCCATTTATGACTTAGATTTTCAGGTAATGCATCCTGCCAATCAAGACCTAACAGCCACAACTTTTGGAACGTAATTTTTGCTTGTACTGTTGTCGGCGCTAACCATCCCAAAGGATCATACAGCTTAGCGGCATCAGACAACAGGCTGCTTTTGGTAATGGCTCGCTTATCGTCAAACTTTGTTTTGAATGAAAATGTGTCACTTATAGTGTCCCACTCAAGGCCAAGGGCCTTGACGACATTATCGTCGCTAAATTGAATTTAATTTGACTTTTCGCGATACTCTTCTGGAATAATATTAAGTAATTGTAGTGAGTTCGAAGTCCATTTACGTAAATTGAAGCAACCAGCTTGTAATAATTTGCATAGCTCTTGATGCAAGCTTCGTGCCTCGACATAAGAATCAGCGCCAGAAATTACATCATCAACGTACGTATCTGACTTCAGCACTTTACAAGCTTCGGGATAATTATTCTTTTCGTCACATGATAGTTGTTGGAGCACCCGTATTGATAAAAAAGGAGCCGAAGTAGTTCCGTAGGTTACCGTGCACAATTTGTAAATATAAATTTCTTTTTCCATTTTACCGCGCCATAAAATATGTTGATATTTTTGATCTTGATCAACAACACGGATTTGGCGGAACATTTTCTCTAAATCTGCTCGAAACCCTATCTCAAATCGTCGCCAACGTGTAATTATAGTCGGGAGATCATTTTGGAGAGCTGGACCTGCCGAGAGTGTTTCATTTAGAGACGCTTGAGGTGGTCGCTTGCTACTCCCATCAAACACGACACGTAGTTTTGTGGTGGTGCTGCTGTCTCGAAGCACACCGTGATGTGGTAAAAAATAACAATTTGGTTGCAAGTTATTAGGGTAAGTTCCAATTTTTTGCATATGGCCAAGTTCTTCATATTCTGCCATAAATTTACAATATGCTTCATATAAAGCTGGTTTGAGTAAAAATTTGATTCGATGTGTTTTAAACGTCTTAATGCACTATAGTCAGTATGACTAAATTGTGGCATCGGCAAATTGTTTAATTTTGAAATAAATGGTAAGGCAACAGTGTACCGCCCAGTCGAGTCGCGACTACATGTGCGTTTAAAAAACTTTTCGCATGCTAATTCTTCTTTTGTTGGATGCCTAATGTCACATATCTCCTCCTGCTCCCAGAATGCACGAAGTTGATCATCAACTGAGCATAAGTTAACATTAACACTATATAAAATTTCCGACGTTGGTCCCGACACGACCCACCCGAAGTGTGTTAGTTGCAAAAATATGCCTTTCTCAAATTTCTTTTGTTGCGGTAGAACAATGTCACCATATACATCACCACCTAACAATAAATCAATGCTGCCGCTTCTGTTAAAGCTTGGATCAGCGAGAGCGTAGTGCTCTAAGTTAGGGATTGAGCTTTTGCTAACGGGCGACGGTTGGTACAACGTAAGCATTGGGAGAACCAACGCACTGCATTGCAAATTAAAGCTTTGCTCACTGATAGAACCAAGTGACAAGCTTACGTACTTGCGCGTGGTACAGGGTGTCTTACCTCCTACACCATTTATAACTGCAAGTGCATTTAATTTATGCAGTTTCAGCGTTTGAACAGCATCTTCAGTAATTAGTGATGCATGCGCACCTTGGTCGAGCAGCGCTCTTAAAAAGAAATTGCCATTAGAAGTTCTGACAACTACACGTATTGTGGCCAGGAGAACTTTGGGCATTTCTAATGTGCCAAAGTTACATGTTAAATTCGTAAGTGTGTGATCAGCTGCTGGTTCAACTAGCATAGAACTTGCACGAGATATACACGTAATATCCGTGTGTTTGTTCGTTGGAGAAGTGGACTCCTTCTTTAAATGAGCGAATGAAGTAAAAAATTCATTGTGCACTATTGTGTGATGTTGTTGTTGGCAAATTTGGCATCGGGAACTTATGTGGCAATCTTTCGCAAAATGACCAGTGGCTAGGCAGTTGCAGCAGATATTTTTTGTTTTAATAAAGTCGCGCTTAGCAGCAGATGGCAGTGAGGCGAATTTAAAGCATTTAAAAAGCAGATGACGTCTATTTCAGCAAGGGCAGTTAGAGTCAGCAGAAAAAGTCGTAGTCATATGCACGTTTCGACGGAATGGGATGCGAGGGGTAGAAGTGGTCTTGTGATTATTTATCGCAATTGAAGATGAAAAGTTCCGATCATACACTGTTTCAAGAGTACGAAATGTAGTTTCAAGAAATGAAAACAAATCTTTTATATTTGGTATTTCAGTGGTAGCTTTAAGGGATTGCTCCCACTCCTTACGCGACTGAGAATCAAGCTTATTTACTGTCATGTAAATTAGAATAGCATCCCAGCTATCTGGATTTATGCCCATAGTACGTAAAAGAGCTAGGCAGTTGCGTGTTGTATCCAAAAGTTGCTGAATGCTCACAGCTGAGCCATTCGAATTTTTAATTGAGAAAAGTTTGTTCAAAACAGTGTCAACAATTTTTCTTTTGTCGTGGTACCTGAGATTCAGAGCGTTCCAAGCAAGATCGTAGCTTGTATCAGAAGCTGGGTACTCATTGACAATATCAAGGGGGGTATCTTTGCATGATCCTTTAAGATAATAGTATTTTTGAAAGATCTTGATTGTTGTGGACTAGAGACGTGAACATATCTCTGTATGGTATCCAGGCGAGGTAATCTCCAAAAAAAGTTGGTATGTCGATTTTAGTTAAACGTACTAGAGCTGACGTGCTTTCATTACGACTTCTTTGCTGAACGCCAACCGTACTAGAGAGGAAAACCGGCGAAGACGGCGCATTAAATTCCGAAAGAAGGTCGAGCAGATTGCCCTTAAAGGATAAATATTTATCACGGAAGATGCTGTATACATCTTCTTTTAAATAAGGAACATCATCGACATTTAAAGATTTATCTCGAATAAAATCAAAAAGTTGATTATGGTTATCTTTAAATTGAATAAAATTCGATTCTATTTCTTCTAAGAAGCCTTGAACTAAACCGCGTGTTTTTTCGGATCTATTCTTGCTTTCAAAGTTTAACAACATGCGCTCAAGGTCAAGCAACAAATTACGTTGTTTTTCAATTCCATAAGAAATGTCTTCCATTTTATTGCAAAGAAATAAAAGATTTATACATACGTATCAAAGTTCGAAAATCGTTGTCCAATTCGTAGCGAGATTTGTTACCATTTGATTTTCAAGCTTCAAGTTATAAGCGTTACTCAATCGGAGTCCAATTAGTAAGTAGTGTCAGCAATTCCAAGACGAAGTCGTATTCAAACCAGGTATCCAATCAAAGACAAATTTGGCTGCTTTTTCGTTGAACTCAAAGTAACTTCCTGTGCAATTTATTCCAGAATAGCAAATCCAATTCGTACACCAAGTATTGTGGGAAATTCCCGGGTTTCGGCACCAATGTTAAAGTTGAGAAGAAAAAAGTATTTTTAAGTTTTTTTTACGGTTTCTTACAAAGTGATTTTATTTAAGCAACTGTACGCAGCAAGGCAGAGTTACGACTTCTTCGCTCAACAATTCACAGAACAGTTAAAATTATTAATACACCAAATATGAACTCGTATGATTTTATATATACTAAAGTAAATACAGTCTGCATATACATATGTATGTAATAAAAGAGAAGAGTAATCAAATAGAAGAGTAATCAAAGAAAGAGTAAAAATAAATTGTAATTAACTTCAAATAGAGTTTAGACTACGTACAAAAAGGTAAGAGTGCATTAGAGTAAGCAAGCATAAAGAGGTAAATAAAATTAACTTTATATAATGATAAGTTCATAGCAAAAAGAGATTAAAAGAATAGTAAGCAAAAAATGTTAGTATGGTTAACTTATTTATTGAACAATTGCTCCAACATACGCAAACACTGTAAAACAGAAACACTGTAAACAAGAACATTTTTAATATCAACTTAGTACAAAAATTATAGGTTGATTCTAACGATTCAGGTTCACTGAAATTAAGTAAAATTGATGACCCTAAGTATAACTATTAAATAGTTTATAACAAACAAAACTAAAATAAAAATAATTTGCGTATTACTTACATAGAAATTATGAGTTCAGTTCATTACGAGTTGAGTCCAACTTAGGATTAATTGTTAAGGGGAAAAATTTTTGGAAATTGAAATTTTGTCAGTAGAATCCACGTGGGTCCTGCTAGAAATAAGTTTTGATGGCGGATCCATCACCCACCACCTCTCGGGAAAGAGGATGGCAGGGATAAAGTTTTGTATTTATAAAGGTTAAGTTTCGTTTAAAACCTATTTGTATCGAAGAATTCAGTTTTGTCTGAGTTTATTAGTTTTGCTTAAAGGAGAAAAAAATATATGTTTTCTTTTAGAGCTAAATACAATGACATATTGATTTTGATGCCGATGCCGACATGCCGATGTTGATATTGAATAAAACACAGAAATTATTGTCATTTCTTTTTATTATGATAATATTGGTATGGTTCAATTATGTATGGAACAAAAAATTGGACAAATGGCCGCCGCGACCCCGGCGGCACACCTCCACCCGATTGTCCAAATTTTCGATGACGCTGAGGCATAAGTGAGGTTCTATGCTGTTAATGTGCCGAATTATCTCATCCTTTAGCTCTTGAATTGTTGCTGGCTTATCGACGTACACCTATTCTTTCAAATAACCCCAAAGAAAGAAGTCCAACGGTGTCAAATCACATGATCTTAAACGAAACCACACGACGACCATATGTGTGTACGAAACCACATATCGTCCACATTCATATCTTCCAATGTTGATGCATAATGTTCATCAACGACGAGCGTGCGAGGTGCAATTGTTGGGCACGACGACGAGTTGAGGTGGATGGCTCTTCAACCACACTATCGCGAACAGCAGCAATATTTTCTGCAGTACGAGCTGTACGAGCATGCACTGGTGTTTTCACATCTCCTACAGACCCGGCTTGCTCAAATTTTTGCACGATTTTTCCGATTGTACGCACATTTGGACGATTAAATTGACCGAAAAAGACCACGATATGCATTTTGATTTGAACGCCCATTTTCATAATAAGCCTGAATAACTTTAACGCGTTGCCCGATAGTGTATCTTTCCATTGTTCAAATTGAGTTAGTTTGAAATTGAGAAATGTCGAATGGAATGCAGAAAAAAACTTGACGTGTAGGTGTGGTTCACATTCAACATCGGCCCTTAAAATTTAAATTATTATATGTTAAGAATATTAATAAAAAGAGAAAGAAAACGTATAAAGTTAACTCGTTTTATTCGGAAAATTAAATGAATAAGTAATATGTCGGGCTTAATGGATTATCGTAAAATAAGAAGAAAGCGGGAATATATATGAAAACATTGCAATAAAACAAAAAAAGATGAAAATAAATGAAATAGCAAAGATCGTGAATAATCTGGTCCCATTATTTTAGGGAACCGATTCAAACCTGAAGTTTATAGGTTCATTCAATGGTGCGATCTCGCAATTACAGCGTTCGGTGCTGCTGAGTTACAAGATATTATAGACTGTGTTAAGTTGAAATTACACGGAGATGCCTTCGGATTATGTAGAGGAAGACATTTTGCCACTATTGAAGAATTTTACTTATTAATCTAAGGGGGACCACGTATACCTTAGTCATAATAGAGTTGTCAAAATGCGTTCAATAACCAGGCGTGAAACTGCAAACATTTGCTAGAAGATTAGGCACAATAGAATCAAGAGGGAAATATTGCATAGGAGAAGAGAAAGGGCTGTTAAACCAATTGAACAAGGCAATAGTGACGGCATTCAAAGTAGGATTGAGTGACCCAAGTTTAAGGGGCGTGGTGCTAGCAATGGAAAGGAGAAATTTAGACGAGCTAGTGACAAAGGCTTCGGAAATAGATTATATGCTGAGGAATGGAAATCAGTCTGGATCAGGGGTATCACAGCAGAGGCAAGTGTATGCATTGGTTGACAAGAGTAGTGAGGGGAGCAGACAGAGTAGATACCACAATAATAGAAGTCTGCCAGAGAAGGATGCAAGGGACAGCATCAAATGCTCGTTCTGTGGGAAATTCTGGCATACAAGAGATGATATTGCGAGAAATGCCAGGAATACGGTCATGAAAATGGGTAGAAGTGTGCCCAAGAGTTCAGGCCTAGAAACAGTCACATGCAAGCAAAGAGTTATGAGAGTAAATATAATAGAAGAGTCAATATAGGAAACCCATTTAGAAATAATGGGTTAATAGAATTAATAGAACAATAATGGAGATCTGAATACGGATACGCAGTGTGTGCTGAGATTGTGGAGACGGCACTTCTCCAATTTACTTACTGGCGACGATTTCACCAATGCCGCCCATGGAGAGCGCAGTCCAGAGCTACCAATCAACAATGACGGAGTGGAAGTACCACCACCTAGCCATGCTGAGGTTCGAGTTGCTATCCAACGACTCAAAAACAACAAAGCAGCGGGTGCTGACGGCCTGTCAGCTGCATTATGGCTAGAAGAAAGCATGCCCGATGATTGGAACCTCAGCGTACTGTGCCCTATACTTAAGAAAGGAGACCCAACAATCTGCGCAAGTTATAGAGGTATCAGTCTTATTTCCATCGCATATAAGGTTCTCTCAAGCGTACTATGTGAAAGATTAAAGCCGATTACAAAAACACTGATTGGACCTTATCAGTGTGGCTTTCGACCTGGTAAGTCCACCATAGACCAGATTTTCACGCTACGACAAATCCTGGAGAAAACCCACGAAAATCAAATTGACACACACCATCTCTTTGTCGATTTTAAAGCTGCGTTCGATAGCCCGAGAAGGGATTGCCTATACGCAACAATGTCTGAGTTCGGTATACCTGCAAAGTTGATTAGATTTTGCAGAATGACGTTGAGCAACACACGCAGCTCCGTCAAGGTAGGAAATGACCTCTCCGAAACCTTCAATACCGAAAGAGGTTTCAGGCAAGGCGATCCACTGTCTTGCGATCTCTTTAACATCATCATGGAGGGGATCGTACGAAAGGCCGGTGTGCATCGTAATGGCACCATTTTCTACAAAGGCGTCCAGCTCCTTGCGTACGCTGATGATATTGATATTGTCGGCAGAACCAAGAAAGATGTTACCGCTGCTTTCGCCGCTATCGAAAAGGAATCAGCCAAAGTGGGTTTATCGATAAATGAGGGTGAAACAAAGTATATGCTGTCTACAAACAAGGGAGCGCGGCGTTTAGACTCCCACGTTTCATCCGGCAGCTATAACTTTGAAGTAGTCAAGGAGTTCGTTTACCTTGGCACCGCCATTAATACCAAAAACGAAATTAGCCTGGAGATAAAGCGAAGAACAATAATTGCTAATAGGTGCTACTACGGGCTCAGTAAGCAACTAAGTTCCAGAGCCCTCTCTCGATCGACAAAACTAACACTCTACAAGACGCTCCTTCTACCTGTGCTGCTTTATGGCGCTGAGGCATGGGTAGTTTCGCAAACTGACGCAGCCGCTCTGGGGGTGTTCGAGAGAAAAGTTCTTCGCAAAATCTTCGGTCCTGTTCGAGTCGGCGATGACTATCGCATCCGAATGAACCACGAGCTGTATGAGCTCTACGAAGACATTGACGTAGTTCGGCGTATAACTGTGCAGCGACTACGCTGGCTGGGTCATGTCCATCATATGAACGACGAAGCTCCAGCGAAAAAGGTGCTCGAGGCGAGGGTCGCTGGTCAACGACGACGAGGGAGACCATGCCTCCGATGGATGGACCAGGCTGAGGAAGCCCTAACCGCACTTGGTGTATCCGATTGGAGAAGGCGCGCGCAAAGCAGAGGCGCCTGGCGAGAGCTGATGAGGTCGGTTGAAACCCGGACACGGGTTGTTACGACCAACTAAGTAAGTAAGTAAGAACAAAAATGGGGACAATAGTTTCGGAAGGGAACAAAAACGAGTTGTGCAATGTAATTGGTGCAACAAAACAAGGCATACGGAAGGAGACTGCAACACGAAGAAGAATCAGGCTTACCGACAGGAAAACTTCCAGGGGCCCAGCAAAGGCCATTAAGCTGGGAACCACGAAATCAGCGCGAAATAAGGCCGATAAGGGTAGAAACAGAGAATTCGACGTCAAAAAAAGATTGTGAATATCTGTTCAGCTCATCTGGCAGAGAATTTGGTAACAGAGAATTTGACGTCTGAAAAGACTGTGAATATCTGTACAGCTCAGCCAATTGGGAAGGTAGAAAAGGAGGAGTTAACATCCGAGAAGATTGGAAAAGTCTGTACATCTAAACCAGTAAAAACTGTAGTACAACTTATGGGTTGATACAAAAGCATGGGATCCGATTCTTTTTCATTTACTGCTAAAGAAACTAGATCGAACAATACACATGAGGTTTGAACAATCCTTGACAAACACGAGGGAATTACAAAAAGTGGATGACTTCCTTCTATTCTTGGAAGGACAGATCCATACACTGGAAGCCATCGGACTTAAGGATAAGGCTGTAACACCACAATTACCTAACAAAGTTGTGTCCTCCATTACAACGTCGAGCAACAACAGCAAATTATGTGGCAATGGTACTCATCCATTATACTTCTGCAACAAGTTTCTACAACAGTCATCTACACAACGCCAGTCGTGGGTCAAAAAACCACAATTGTGTTTCAACTGTCTCAAAAACGATCACACATCAAATAACTGCAAATCAATATGTTGCAGCAAGTGCGATAAGAAACACAACACGTTGCTACATGTAGAAATTGAAAACCAAAATAAACAAGCTCCAAAAACACCGTCAGCCGATGAAGCAATTAATAACATTCTAAATGCAACAGTTTCATCAGCAGCAGCAAGTAACGTGTTAACTGAAGGATACGTACTAATTGCAACAGCAAAAGAGTAAAAATCACTGCGGCCAATGGCAATTCAGGAGAATTCAGAGCATAACTGGACTCCGGGTCGCAGGCTAACATCATTTCAGAACGTCTCATGAAGAGATTATCCATATCTCCATGCAAGGCTTCTTTGTGCATTGAAGGAATTGGTGATGCTCATAAGAAGATCACTCAGAGAACTAATTTGAAGATGTAATCTAATGGTGGCAATTTTTCAACAAATTTGGAAGCTTTTGTACTTCCAAACATCACAGCTCAACCGAATCATCAGTTGGATACCTTAAATTGGAAAATCCCAGCCAACTTACAACTGGCTGATCCAGACTTCTACAAGCAAGATAAGATTGACATTTTGCTTGGTGCCGAATTTTACCTCAGTCTGCTGGTACCTGGTCATATAAGGTTAACGACTACCGGTGCAGTTATCCAAAACAGTTCACTTGGTTTGATTGTGAGCGGAAAATGTGGATCATCTGAACCATCGACAGAATCATTGACATGTGTAGTTTTCGGGATCAAAACGGATACCGATAGCAAAGATGGTCCACTAATCGTGGCGATTGAAAGGTTATGGAAGATGGATGAATTTGAAATAACTGAAAAAAGTGTGTCACTAGCAGAACAACAATGCGAAACACACTTTTTCTAAAAGATGCGCAAAAATGACCAGGGACGCTTCATCGTAAAAATATCATTTCTCGAAAATCCAGCATCACTAGGAGAATCAAGGATGACGGCCCACAATCGGTTTCTTAGTCTCGAACGGCGTCTTCAGAGAAAAGTGGAAGTTCGAAAACAATATGTGGAATTTATGAGAGAGTACGAAAGATAAGGACACATGAAGAAGGTGAACATTGGCTTAATACCATCTCCTAAATACTTCCTCATCATTGTGTACTAAAACCCGAGAGCACCACTAACAAATTGCGAGTAGTGTTTGACGCCTCGGCCAAAACTACGACAGGGTATGCATTAAATGATTTGATGCATACGGGACCTACAGTTCAAAGTGAACTGTTTTCAATGCTGCTACATTTTTGGTTGCCACGTTTTGTTTTCACTACCGATATCGAAAAGATGTATCGCCAGATCTGTTGTAACTCAGTCGTCACACACCAATTAAAGCTTTAGTAAATTAATGCTGATATCAAATATTGGCTAACCTTGATCATGAATGGAGCGATCGGCATGCAGAAACAGATAGTAAAAAAAAACGCAGCACAAATTGTTTTAAGAATCGACCTACCTCAATTCATGATACCAGGTATGATCCAATTACGACAAACAGAAGCACTTCAGAGCGCGTGCTTAAGTTATAGCACCTTGAACGACGCTATGCGCCTTACTGTTTGAGTCGCGTTACAGTTTGACGAAATTGGGAAATGTCGTCAAGCAGTGAACTCGATATTTGATCTACTTTATTTCATACAGCTGTTGTTGGTCGCTATTTTGTGACCAACTGAAATTGCATAATTACCAGAGCTCAAAAAACAATGTATGCATGCATGTTTGTATGTGGATACAATTTAACTAGGAAGTAAGATAAGTTAAAATTGTTACACAATCGTAATGTGACAAAAAAACTGTCAATTGTATAAAATTATAATAGTGTAAAATTAAACGATAATAGGTCTGTTCGTGTACCCAAGAAATCCGTTCGTTTACCCAAAAAACTTACAAGTGAGAAACAAAATAAGAGAGTACGATTTTTCTCTTCAGTCCAGTTTTGAAAAGTTTTTTTTTGGCTGATTTTCTACTGGCAAGAATTTTCATGAAATAAAAAAAAAATACAAATTTCTAAAACAAATTTTTAAATGTACAAAATAAATAAAAAATGGGTAAGCAAATAAAATTATTATCAGCTTTCTGACAGTTCGACATGCATTGCAAATTTTAACAAATTTTCTGTTCGGGTACTTTTCTAGATTTTCATTGTATTGCGAGAGAATATTTTTCTTACTCTCAAAAAGTTGTTACTGGCAAGTTTTTACTGTAAAAGTCGCGAAGAGACCTAATGTAAAGATTTTGAAAGCCAGATATTTGTTATAAATACCTGTGCTTCAGCTAGAAATAAAGAAAGTGAATAAAGAGTCTGAAGATACAGTATTTCAATATCTAAGCAGACACCAACGAGTACTTATTCTTTTGTTTGGAGCGGACCAGTGGCGATCCCACAGAACAATTAAGTAAGTATAAAGGGGCTGGCGAGCCTTAATGAACAATACACACCAAACAAATGGGGCATTATAATGCTTCGACAGTCGGCAACGCCTTGCAGCAACTTAAACCCAAAAGGCAACACATGAATTATATTTATATAATTATATAATTAATATAATAAATATAATTCATGTGAATAGGGAAGTAGAAACAAGCTTCAGGACATTCGTAAAAAGAACCTACGGGTATCCTCATAGGGAGGATACCAACATTTTTGGCGCAGCTGGTAGGATCCTTTTTGTTCACGGGAACATCAAGGATGTTTTAGAGAGAAAAAAAAATATCTTTTGAAATATAATATTGTTGGAAATTATATTGAAATTAACCGGTAGGATCCTTTTTGTTCACGGGAACATCAAGGATGATTTAGAGGAAAAAAAAAATATTTTTTTATTATTTTGAAAAATTTTGAGAATAAAAATAAAAATTCGATTAATGAAAAATAAAAACTTAAACTTTTTAGAATTTCAATGGGTTTTATTACGCAAACACTGTAAAACAGAAACACTGTAAACAAGAACATTTTTGATATCAACTTAGTACAAAAATTATAGGTTGTTTCTAACGATTCAGGTTCACTGAAATTTAGTAAAATTGATGTCCCAAAGTATAACTATTAAATAGTTTATAACAAACAAAACTAAAATAAAAATAATTTGCGTATTACTTACATAGAAATTATGAGTTCAGTTCATTACGAGTTGAGTCCAACTTAGGATTAATTGTTAAGGGGAAAAATTTTTGGGAATTGAAATTTTGTCAGTAGAATCCACGTGGGTCCTGCTAGAAATAAGTTTTGATGGCGGATCCATCACCCACCACCTCTCGGGAAAGAGGATGGCAGGGATAAAGTTTTGTATTTATAAAGGTTAAGTTTCGTTTAAAACCTATTTGTATCGAATAATTCAGTTTTGTCTGAGTTTATTAGTTTTGCTTAAAGGAGAAAAAAATATATGTTTTCTTTTAGAGCTAAATACAATGACGTATTGATTTTGATGCCGCTGCCGACATGCCGATGTTGATATTGAATAAAACACAGAAATTATTGTCATTTCTTTTTATTATGATAATATTGGTATGGTTCAATTATGTATGGAACAAAAAATTGGACAAATGGCCGCCGCGACCCCGGCGGCACACCTCCATCCGATGGTCCAAATTTTCGATGACGCTGAGGCATAAGTGAGGTTCTATGCTGTTAATGTGCCGAATTATCTCATCCTTTAGCTCTTGAATTGTTGCTGGCTTATCGACGTACACCTTTTCTTTCAAATAACCCCAAAGAAAGAACTCCAACGGTGTCAAATCACATGATCTTAAACGAAACCACACGACGACCAAATGTGTTTACGAAACCACATATCGTCCACATTCATATCTTCCAATGTTGATGCATAATGTTCATCAACGACGAGCGTGAGAGGTGCAATTGTTGGGCACGACGACGAGTTGAGGTGGACGGCTCTTCAACCACACTATCGCGAACAGCAGCAATATTTTCTGCAGTACGAGCTGTACGAGCATGCACTGGTGTTTTCACATCTCCTACAGACCCGGTTTGCTCAAATTTTTGCACGATTTTTCCGATTGTACGCACATTTGGACGATTAAATTGACCGAAAAAGACCACGATATGCATTTTGATTTGAACGCCCATTTTCTTAATAAGCCTGAATAACTTTAACGCGTTGCCCGATTGTGTATCTTTCCATTGTTCAAATTGAGTTAGTTTGAAATTGAGAAATGTCGAATGAAATGCAGAAAAAAACTTGACGTTTTAAATAAAACAAATTATCTTTTCGATATTTAATGATTTTATTTTATGTTAAACTTGCACGTTTCAACGCCAAAAAAGAATGTCCCACCGGAAACAGATTTGCCATTTTGTCTTTTCCTTCTTTTTACATTTTTTACACATGATAGTGGTTGGTAGCACTGGTAATACAAAATGTTTTCATTAGGCAATACTAAATGCAGAATTACCATACAACAAACGTTTACTTAAATATAAAGCTTACAAATATAATGCTTACAGCTCGGCCATCCTGACACTATGATCGACCCGATCATAATTTTAAAATATAATTATAATGCATATGGTAAGATACTTAAGTGTCATATAAAGGGTTTAATTTACAGTGTCTGAATCGGTTCGCGGTAAGAGCCACATTCGCAACCGGTTAGCTTCAATCACACCATCATATGGCATTTGTGTTATTTGACAGTTTTCAATATCCCTTAAAACATAACGGTCATTAGGTAATTTCTTATGTATGACATAAGGTCCTCGGTATTTTGGAATGAATTTTTTATTTGATCCCACCGTATTATCAATATTTTTCATTACCACGAAATCTCCCACCTCATAAATCTTCGCTGGTGCACTGTGCTTCAAAAAGTATTTAAGATTATACTCTTGCGATTTTTCTATACTTTGAAGAGCCTCATCACGAGTTTTTTTTAAATCAAAAGCCTCAATTTCTCTTTTATCATCTAAAAACTCGGTTAATTCATCCACAATTCTGCCCCGCTGCTCAACACCAAAAAGCAGCATACATGGGGCTTTCCTAGTTGAAGAATGAACAGAGTTGTTGATTGCATACTCCACATTTACCAACTTTCCCATCCAATCTGAATGAGATATCGGCTCCGTTAGTTTTGATAACATTGATTTTAGCACACGATTTACATACTCTTTCTACTTGACCGTTTGCTTGCGGTGAAGCTGAAGCCACTTTAACATGAACAATATTATTTTTATTGACAAAATCTGAAAACTCCTGGGATGTAAAACATGTACCCCTATCACTGATTAAACGTCTCGGTCGACTGTAATAATCAAAGTATTTTTGTAAGGCACCACATACCTCCCTAGTACTAGTTGTTTTCACTGCATAAAGCTTAACTTGTTTTGTAAAACTGTCCACCACCACCAAAACATGTTTCCTTACTGAACGAACCGAAGGTAAAGGGCCAAAGTGGTCAATGTGGGCCGTGTCAAACGGTTCCGGTTTTTTAGGAATGTTGTTCAAGTTACGCTCGTTTGAGCGGACAGCAGAGCAATAAACTAAACATTTTAGGCAATTTTTAATGAAATTTTTAACTTTCTTCCTTAACTTAGGAAACCAATAGTGCTTCCTTAACTGATCAACCGTTTTATCAACTCCTAAATGACCTATCTTTTCATGAATAACCCTTATAATATTATTCTCCATTTCTGAGGGAACGTAAAGCTGAAGAGAGTCCTTAACATCCTTTCTAAAAACCAAACCATCCTTAAGTTCATAATGTAACACAGGTTCTTTCTCAAGTAAACACCTTATCGATTTTATAATCTCGTCTCTATTCTGTGTTATTTGTATATTAAAATCAATGTCATGGTCATCCTCACATCCTACCATACAATACCGGCTCAAAGCATCTACATGCCCCATTGAAACCCCTGAACGATGTTTAACTTTATAATTATAATTCTCAAAACTAAAAACCCATCTCGCAATACGTTGATTAACCTGCTTTTTAAACATGGCTTGAGCCAAAGCATTGCAATCAGTAATTATTGTAAATGATATACCTTGTAATTGTGTCCTAAATCTTTCGAGTGCATAAACGATTGCTAGAGTTTCTAACTCAAAACTATGCAATTTTGACTCACTTTCAGATGCAGTTTTTGAAAAAAAAGATACCGGGTGAAATTTCCCATCATGTTGTTTTTGCAACAACACCGCTCCAAAACCCACTTTACTAGCATCCGTATGCAATTCTGTTTCCTTCATAGGGCTGTAAATCGCTAAAACAGGAGCACTAACAAGTATTTCTTTTAATTTAATAAATGCTTCAACACATTCAGAAGAAAAAACAAAAGAAGTTTCTTTTTTAAGTAAGTTGGTTAAAGGTTTAGCAATAGTTGAAAAAGAACACACAAATCTTCTGAAATACGAAAATAGCCCAAGACACCGCTGTATTTCTTTCAAGTTCTGGGGTTGTGGAAAATTCTTTATTGCTTCAATGTGTGAATCGTTAGGTCGAATACCACATTCATTTACTATATAACCCAAAAAATTTATTTCGAAATACCCAAATTTACATTTACTCATTTTAAGTTCCAAACCTCGCTTATTCAACCTCATTAACACCTCTTTCACTATTTGAATGTGCGACTCAAAATCTTCGGTTCCAATTGTGATTTCATCAATAAACACTACTATTTTCTTTGCCTGTATTAAATCACTCAAAGCGTCACAAATGAATCGTTGGAAAAAAGCAGGGGCATTTTTTAAACCAAATGGCATTTTTGTATATTCGTACTGCCCACCTGGGACTACAAATGACGTGTATTTTATAGAATTCTTATCCATGTTAACTTGTTGAAAACCATTTCTAAGGTCTAAAGCAGTAAAATATTTCTTTCCTTCCAAATATTCAATACAATTCTCAATTAAAGGTATTGGAAAATTATCACGAACTGTTTTTTTATTAAGAAATCTGTAATCTATACAGAGCCTTCCCTCGCCACATTTCTTTCTTACTAAAACTGTTGCCGAAGCATAGGGAGAATTACTGTGCCTTATAATTCCTTTTGACAATAACTCATCAATAATTGACTGAACTTCTATTTTTTCTGCATATGACAACCTCCTATGTGCACTATAAAATGGTGTATCATCCGTTAAATTCAACTTCATCTTCATTATACTACATTCCTTTTCATCCTCAATGACAGGAGCACAATAAACATCCCTAACCAAGGCTTGAAATTTCTCAAATTGTTCAAAAGTAAGTAAAGGATTCACATCCACATTATCGAAGGCTTCAGTCGAGTCTACATTTAAAATTTCATTACCAACCTCACACGGACTTAGAGAAAAACTACTTTCATCATAATTTTTCTAAACCAATTCCACTGAAAAAATCTGTATTGAAAAATCTTCTTCTAAATGCACCAACGAAGATCCCAAGGCTGGTAAGACATCAGCAATTGAATTATCACTGTCATGTGCCTCGATTAAATTATTTTCCATAATTTTACTCTCTACATTCAGACACTGTTTACATGTTTTAGAAACCCTACTTAAATTAATCAACTCAAATGCACTGTCACTTAAAAACTTTGGATGTGTTAATTCATGTTGATTTTTTATTTGAAAAAGTTTTTCGCTTGGATATAATACTTTAGGTTTAAGTTTACATAAAAAAATATTTAATTTTTTTAAAAGATCTCTTCCAATTAACATTTGAACAGAGATATTTGAATCTGGAATTACCAGTAACTTATGTTTAACAATTTGTTCATTTATTTTTATTAAACAAGAAATTTCATCAAACACTTTTATCTTAAAACTACCCACACCCTGAAACTTTGTTGACTGCAATGTCCCGTTTATTTCATAGGGTACGCAAGACTTTTTAATAAAACTGATCGGACTGCCGGAATCAAGAAGAGCAATAATATTATTAACCTCAGTGCATTTATGTTGTTTATCTTTAAATATGACACTCACCCTCTGTACTATATGAATGGCTTCCACCTCATCAGCATCAAACACCATTCCAGCGGCATTTCCCTCGGATTCAGCAATAGTCGCAATCATTCGCTGCTTCTTTGGGCAAGTGTTATAGAAGTGGCCCAACTCACCACACTTGAAACACGAACCAGCAGGGCGTTTTGGCTTGAGGCACTGTGATTGATAGTGACCGAATTGCGATCAGTTGTAGCATCGTGGCTCAGGCTGTTCAGAAGTTTTTAAAGTTGATTTTGTTGTCGTAGTAGCAGCAGTTGACAACTGACCAAACTGCCCTGGCTGAACTCGTGAAGACGACATAACCATTTTAACACGTAATTTTTCATAACGCTCCAACCCAATTTTTAATTCCCGCACTGTAGATATAACATCATAGCGAGGGATGATTTGTCATTTAGACCAGCGATTATAGCATCTACGACGTCACGTTCTGGTATAGCGCCCTTGCTGGCGATAAGTTGCATCTCTAACACATATCGCTGCATACCTTCACCAGACTTTCTTTTCCGAGCTTTTAGTTGCTCGTAAATTTCGATGAGGCTGTGCTTTTGACCAAATTCATCAAGCAACAGACACTTGATTTCCTCATAGGAAGTGACAGCAACAGTATGCATTAACATTTTCGCTGTTCCTCCCAACAGCTGGCGAACACAAATTTGTTTTATACGCTCACTGCATTGCAATAGAGTGAAAGTGTCCTCTAAATCTGCAATCCATTTGTGTACATCATGAGAATCATCACCTGAGAATTTACCCACAGTCACTTCGAGCTACTGAAGCTCTACCTCTCGTCGAAGCAACAGAATCTCACGTTCTTTACGCAACCGTTCGATTTCATTTCCAAGGAAATCATTTTCATCATTTGAGACAAATCCTTCGAAGTCTGAAGTATTAGACGGTGCAAAATTGACAGCAGGAGCACCTGGCACAGCAGAGACACGAACAGCAGAGACACGAACAGCAGTAGGAGCATCAGCAGCAGAAGAAGTACATATGACAGCAGAAGTTGGAGCGACATCAGGGGCACCCAAGGCAGCAGCAGCAGTGACCGCAGTTTCCGAAACGACAGCAGTATTAGAAATGACGGCAGCACAAGCACCATTCATAATTGGTGAAGTTCCTATTGACACAGCAGTGCCAAAACTTTCTTGAGGAACAACCAGAGCAGAAGTACTTCCATGCACAGATGCCTCAACAGCAGTGCCAGCAGAAGATATAGAAGCGGCCGCCACATTTTCCGAAGAATCGTCATTTTCATGGTTAGGGCCGACATGTTCTTCGTACAATGGGCGCAGTTGCGCATATGTAGCACTTTGCGGCACAGAAATATTCGCTTTAAGCAAAGCATCCAGCATTGGTTTGCGTGTAATCATCTTTTTTAGTGAATCCCACTTCTGAGCTTTAAATAAAACAAATTATCTTTTCGATATTTAATGATTTTATTTTATGTTAAACTTGCACGTTTCAACGCCAAAAAAGAATGTCCCACCGGAAACAGATTTGCCATTTTGTCTTTTCCTTCTTTTTACATTTTTTACACATGATAGTGGTTGGTAGCACTGGTAATACAAAATGTTTTCATTAGGCAATACTGAATGCAGAATTACCATACAACAAACGTTTACTTAAATATAAAGCTTACAAATATAATGCTTACAACGTTTAGGTGTGGTTCACATTCAACATCGGCCCTTAAAATTTAAATTATTATATGTTAAGAATATTAATAAAAAGAGAAAGAAAACGTATAAAGTTAACTCGTTTTATTCGGAAAATTAAATGAATAAGTAATATGTCGGGCTTAATGGATTATCGTAAAATAAGAAGAAAGCGGGAATATATATGAAAACATTGCAATAAAACAAAAAAAGATGAAAATAAATGAAATAGCAAAGATCGTGAATAATCTGGTCCCTTTATTTTAGGGAACCGATTCAAAAACTGAAGTTTATAGGTTCATTCAATGGTGCGATCTCGCAATTACAGCGTTCGGTGCTGCTGAGTTACAAGATATTATAGACTGTGTTAAGTTGAAATTACACGGAGATGCCTTCGGATTATGTAGAGGAAGACATTTTGCCACTATTGAAGAATTTTACTTATTAATTAAATCAAATGATCTAAGGGGGACCACGTATACCTTAGTCATAATAGAATTGTCAAAATGCGTTCAATAACCAGGCGTGAAACTGCAAACATTTGCTAGAAGATTAGGCACAATAGAATCAAGAGGGAAATATTGCATAGGAGAAGAGAAAGGGCTGTTAAACCAATTGAACAAGGCAATAGTGACGGCATTCAAAGTAGGATTGAGTGACCCAAGTTTAAGGGGCGTGGTGCTAGCAATGGAAAGGAGAAATTTAGACGAGCTAGTGACAAAGGCTTCGGAAATAGATTATATGCTGAGGAATGGAAATCAGTCTAGATCAGGGGTATCACAGCAGAGGCAAGTGTATGCATTGGTTGACAAGAGTAGTGAGGGGAGCAGACAGAGTAGATACCACAATAATAGAAGTCTGCCAGAGAAGGATGCAAGGGACAGCATCAAATGCTCGTTCTGTGGGAAATTCTGGCATACAAGAGATGATATTGCGAGAAATGCCAGGAATACGGTCATGAAAATGGGTAGAAGTGTGCCCAAGAGTTCAGGCCTAGAAACAGTCACATGCAAGCAAAGAGTTATGAGAGTAAATATAATAGAAAAGTCAATATAGGAAACCCATTTAGAAATAATGGGTTAATAGAATTAATAGAACAATAATGGGGACAATAGTTTCGGAAGGGAACAAAAACGAGTTGTGCAATGTAATTGGTGCAACAAAACAGGGCATACGGAAGGAGACTGCTACACGAAGAAGAATCAGGTTTACCGACAGGGAAACTTCCAGGGGCCCAGCAAAGGCCATTACGCTGGGAACCACGAAATCAGCGCGAAATAAGGCCGATAAGGGTAGAAACAGAGAATTCGACGTCAAAAAAAGATTGTGAATATCTGTTCAGCTCATCTGGCAGAGAATTTGGTAACAGAGAATTTGACGTCTGAAAAGACTGTAAATATCTGTACAGCTCAGCCAATTGGGAAGGTAGAAAAGGAGGAGTTAACATCCAAGAAGATTGGAAAAGTCTGTACATCTAAACCAGTAGAAACTGTAGTAACAGAGAATTTGACATCCGAAGAGATTGTAAATATCTGTACATCTCAGCCAGTAGAGAGTGAAGTAGAGGAATTTTTATATAGTTATAGTTTTATAAATTTCAAGGAAGAGAATTATGAAAATAGAATAAGTAAAAGAAAGAATAATAAGGAAATATATAGGAAGAAAGAGAATTATGAAGACAGAATAAGAAAAAGAAAGAATAATGGTGAAATAAAAAGAAATAAACAAAAAATTAACGAGGAATTAAACTTAAATGAACGGACGATTCAGGAAATAAATATACCGCAGCAAGGTAACGGTATATGCATAAGTGAAACAGGGTCCAAGGTCCAAAGGGAAAATAAAGAGAATTTAGAAAAAATTCAAAACAAAAATAGAAAAACAAAACAAACAAACAGTAATTCTAACCGACCAAGAAGAAATCGGGGTATTAGAAAATTATGAAGAGAAAGGTAACAAATGTCAGATAAAAAATATTTCCAAACCACGGAAGATGCAAAATAATCTAATAAATTACAAGAAGAGAAAAAAAATAATTTCTTTTAAAAAGAATGAAAAGAAACCAAATTAAGAAAAAATTCATTTCAAAGCCAATACGACTTCCTCGTAAATTCTAAAGTAATTCTAAAGTAAATTCTAAACGACTTCATATCTAAGTCGTTTCATTTTGAAAAAAAAGTGCGTTTCACGTATTAGAAAACGCAGTATTATAGATGAAAGAACCAGCATTGAATTATCGAAGAGGTCAATAAACAATAAACAATAAACAATGTAATAAGCAATGTAAACTGCCATGAAAAACTTCTTGAGAACATAAGCCGTTCGGAGTCGGCGTAAAACATGTAGGTCCAGTTCTCGATCATTTGTGTGCAAACATTCACATCACACACAACACAATTGATCATAAGAAGCTCGGTCAAAGTCCTTTCAAGGGCTGAAATGGCCATTTCGGCCGTTTCGTTTTTTTTTTTTTTTAATTAACAATGTTTGTTTTTTTCCTATTCATTATGATAAAAATGAAATTAATAAAAAGAAGTAAATCCTCTAACAAAATTTAAGATACGTAACGGTGCGTAAAATAAATAAAACTGTAAGAAGATTGATTATATTTTAAATTAGAGCATATTTGTACTTACAAAAAAATGTAGCATTTAAAGAATTTGATATAAAGATTTATATAGAAATTTATGAATAAATTTATTAAAATTATTTTGAATATCAAAGAAAATATAATTCGAAAGGCAAAGTAGCGAGCGACAGACTTGAATATCGTGGGATATCCAATCCTTATAAAGAGATGATGATTCGCTGGTGACAACAAAGTAAAAGTAATAAAAGTATTGCTTAATACATGAACGAGGTGTGAAACGTCCATCAGAAAGTTTCAAATCATCCAAATAAAATTCGAAAGCTTCAGTGACCTGATAAAATTTGTGAGATCTAGATTATATTGCGGATCAATATAGGGCTGTGGATAACTAAACAGTTGATTTGCATTTAAAAGGTATTAAATCCAATCTGCTTTAAATAAGAAGCAATAAGTTGCAGTAAGTTCCGTAACCTAAGGTTAGGTCTAAGTAACCTAAGGTTAGGTCTACCCTCATTTGACAGAAATCTAAAAAAAGTATATTGCTGTTATGATAAAACTGAAAAACTATCCTGTTAAGAATCATGATGGACAAATAAAAGATGCTGACTTTTTCTGTAAATGCATTTTAAATAGTAAGACTCTTGTATAATTCATGTGTATAATTCATAAATATAATTCATGTGAATAGGGAAGTAGAAACAAGCTTCAGGACATTCGTAAAAAGAACCTACGGGTATCCTCATAGGGAGGATACCAACATTTTTGGTACAACATGGACAAAAGGTCCAGAGGCTTGTAGTTACACAAAATAATCATCATCACCGCCGGTTATAAGACAAGTTCCTGAAGAACGGGGTAGCTGCTCAACATTCGGTCGCTTACCTTAATGAGTTGCTATTTTTACACGTTATTTATTTGAAATATTTTGAAAGAAGATCTGTCGATCGTTATTTAAAAAGAAAGAAAAAAAACAAAGGAAAATTTTAAAAATATTAGTTAAAGAACGTATATCGACCTTCCAGAAAAGATTAACGATCCTTCGTATATATGCAGGGTGTCCCGCAATTGAGTCCAACTATTTACAAAGATGAAAGGTTATGTCGAGCTGAGCAAAAAATCGTATCAGAGGAGGAGTCTATTTTCACATTCTTAGGAGCTACAAGGTTAATTAATATTTGACGTCGTTGATTCACGTTATTTTTTCTAGCAGGAAAACATAAAACTTATTTTAATAATTCATTGCAAAGGCAATAAAATCACCTTTCTAAGGGTGTATCAACAAACCCCAACGACTTAAACGTTACCGAGCTGTGCTCTTGTGAAGATGAAATCAATCGGTTTTAACTACCAAATTTAAATTTTGAGTGCAAATCGAGTGAAAACAGATTGTCAGATGCAAAATCTTACCATTTTCTTTTGGACGGATTCAGAAGTTGTGCTTTATTGATAAATGCACAATCATCTTCATACAAAACTTTTGTGGCAAACAGACAAAAAGTCTGTTGCTAACAAAAAAAAAAACAAAAATTCAGATTCTAACCTCATCTTTGCAATGGCGACATGTCACCTCAAAGGAAAATCCAGCTGACATACTATCAAGAGGCTGATCAGCAAAGGCATTGGCTGACAATGCACTTTGGTTCCAAGGACCGATGTTTCTGCATGGCAAACAAGAACTATGGGCGCCAAAGTGGTCAAACCAGCTGCAAATTCCGTCTGACATCAAAAAGAAAAAAGATACAGCCATATCATTGATCCCTGGGCAAGCAAACGGCGAATGGATTTATCAAATCAATCATCACAATTCATTTTGCACACTTCAAAGAATCATTGGCTACGTCTTAAGATTTATAAACAATACTAGCTGCAAACAAGATTCTAGATCGAAACACACCGTTCTATCGACAGTCGAACAAGAACATGCATTGGCAGTTATCGTCACGATCATCCAGGCCTATGACTTCAAAGAAGAAATCCAAAACCTGAAGCAGCGCAATGAGCTTAAAATTACCGGCTCACTCCACAGTTTATCAGCATTTCTAGACGACATGAACATTCTTCGAGTGGGGGGACGTTTTCTTTTGGTAATACTGTTACGTAATACTGTTAATATTGCCAATAGCATATTATTTTTTATTATTATTTTTTATTATTATTTATTATTGGATTTGAGGTGCAATAAGACTTAGTTTTTTTTTAGTACACAATGGGTATAACATCGGTTTAACAATTAAACTTAAAATTAAAATAATTCTAATTCTGCAAGGTTACATTAACTTAAAACTACTGAATTTAAGCAAGCAAGCTTAAACTGCAAAATAGAAATGGCAAAAGGTTAAAATTATACGCTTGTAGGGTAATATTTGCTTAAGACTATTATTTTTTTTTTTTTTTATTCTTTTTTTATTTTTTTTTTTTTTATAGATGAATTATAATATAATAAAAAGTCGACAGAAAGATGAAGTAAAGAAAACAGAAAGGCGAAGTAAAAATTTGGTAAGCCAAGGTATAAGAGCAGTTGTGAAAAGAAAAAGAAGAATATATTTATAGATTTAAAGAATTGAAATATTTAAAGATGGCATTTTTAAAGCTGGTTCGTGCAGTTATTTGTTTAATAAAATTAGGTAATTCATTCCAAAGTCTGATGGTGCTGATAAAAAAGAACCTTCCCTTCCACTGTTTAGATAGTTAATTCTAGGTACAACTAGGTTAGTTGACCTTTGCGACTGAAAAAATTGTAGTTTGACAAAAAGATAATGAGGACTTTGAGTGTGCATAATCTTGTGTAGAAACAGAATGTTGCGGATGTTCAAATATTCAAACAAGCCACATCCCAGAATACCCTTACTCCTTAACGAAATATGACCATAGCGGCTGATCCCGTATACATATCTAGCCGCGCTATTGAATGCTACCAAAAGCTTATGCTGAGATTGGGAGTCCAGTTAACTATAAACAACATCAGAGAACGTAATGTGTGGCATAACTAATTGCATAACAAGCCTTTTGAACTCAGTTTTGAGTTCATTATAAATCCTAGATTTTTCGCTTTATATACTTCTTCAAGTTTATCAGGCCCAAGGAAAAGAGGTGGAATATCTATAAAGCAGGAGTTACATCTCGCTTTAGGCAGTACTTTAGTTTTTATAGGATTTATAAGGAGGGAGTTTGCAGCAGCCCAATTATTTAACGATGTCAAGTCAGAGGTCAGTCTATAAGTCAAGTCCTCTAAGAGTCCAGTAGGTCGCGAGAGATAGAGTTGTATGTCGTCGGCATAGGCATGAATTGTAGCGTATTTACAAACAGAAAAGACATCATTAATAAACACAGAGAATAGGAGTGGACAGGGGAACAGGGGGCGAACCTTCACATGGCAACGTGTCTGACCGCCTCAACCTGGCGAGACCAGCATTATCCATGTCGAAATCGTCTCAAGTCGACTCAAACCTCCACGTGGTGTTCCCTGGGCAACGGCAAACTGGCATCCGTCAGTTTGACGGCTAATTTGAGCGGCGGGTCACTCCATGGACCTTAAACATGGAATGTGCGCAGTGTTTGGGTCCCGCCACATTACTACTGCCCAATGAAAACTAAACCAGCCTCGGATAAGAACCCCAATTACGTTGACGACCACCGCAAACGAAAAACGGACAATGATTTACGGATATGCACCTGGAATGTCCGAACCCTTTATAGGGAAGGTGCCATTATCCAACTGGCAGAAGCCCTCAAAACGATAAAGGCTGATATCACCGCCATCCAGGAAATGCGATGGAAAGGGCAAGGCTGCTCTAAACAAGCACACTGTGATATCTACTACAGCTGCCATGCGGAGAGGCGCGAATTTGGATGTGGATTCGTTGTTAGCCGGAAACTACGCCACCTTGTTTCCCGGTTCACACCTGTCAACGAAAGATTGGCCACGATCCGCATCAAGGCAAAATTTTTCTCCATCAGCCTTATTTGCGCGCACGCCCCGACGGAGGAAATGTACGAAGCCGTCAAAGACGCTTTCTACTCTAGTCTTGAGGACGTATACGACCACCTTCCGGTCCATGACGTGAAAATAGTCCTCGGCGATTTTAATGCGAAAGTCGGAAGGGAAGGCATCTTTGGCCCCACTGTCGGTCAGTTCAGTCTTCATGAGACCTCCACGAACAACGGTCTAAGACTGATTGACTTCGCCGCGGCGCGAAACATGATAGTTAGTAGCACCAGATTTAAGCACCTCGACGTCCACAAGGCCATCTGGCTGTCCCAGGATCAAAAACGCGAAACCAAATTGATCATGTTGTAATTGACGGAAGGCATGTCTCTAGTGTTCTAGATGTGCGTACATTTCGGGGGGTCAACATTGACTCCGACCATTATCTTGTTGCAGCCAAGATCCGCATGCGATTATGCAATGCGAAGAACATACGCACAGGAATGCAACGACAGCTAGATGTCGCTAAGCTGCAATTACAACGGACTGCCGAAGCCTCCTCCGCTCAACTCTCGGTTAAGCTCAACCAACCAACCTCTGGACCCGACGACGCCGGCGGACTTTGGGCGCATATATCCCACTCCATGCGCGCTGCCGCTGAAGAAGTCATTGGTTTCCGGCGCCCGCAACCTCGGAACCAATGGTATGATCAGGAGTGTCGCATTGCGACTGCAGTAAAAAACGCCGCATATAGAAAAACGCTGCAGTCAGCTGCAACGCGAGCCGTGCGAGAAAACTACCGCGAAAAGAGGAAGGAAGAGAGGCGCCTTTTCAAACGCAAGAAAAGAGAGCAGGAAAAGCGTGACCGTGAGGAACTAGAGGCATACCAGGGCAAGAAGGATTCACGAAAATTCTATCAACAGGTGAAGCGTCTAACCCAAGGTTTCAAGCCCGGAGCATCCACTTGTAGAGACGAAAATGGAGATCTGAATACGGATACACAGTGTGTGCTGAGATTGTGGAGACGGCACTTCTCCAATTTACTTACTGGCGACGATTCCACCAATGCCGCCCATGGAGAGCGCAGTTCAGAGCTACCAATCAACAATGACGGAGTGGAAGTACCACCACCTAGCCATGAAGAGGTTCGAGTTGCTATCCAACGACTCAAAAACAACAAAGCAGCGGGTGCTGACGGCCTGTCAGCTGAATTGTTTAAAACCGGCGGCGATGAATTGATAAGGCGCATGCATCAGCTCATCAGCATAATATGGCTAGAAGAAAGCATGCCCGACGATTGGAACCTCAGCGTACTGTGCCCTATACTTAAGAAAGGAGACCCAACAACCTGCGCAAGTTATAGAGGTATCAGTCTTATTTCCATTGCATATAAGGTTCTCTCAAGCGTACTGTGTGAAAGATTAAAGCCGATTACAAAATCACTGATTGGACCTTATCAGTGTGGCTTTCGACCTGGTAAGTCCACCATAGACCAGATTTTCACGCTACGACAAATCCTGGAGAAATCCCACGAAAATCAAATTGACACACACCATCTCTTTGTCGATTTTAAAGCTGCGTTCGATAGCCCGAGAAGGGATTGCCTATACGCAACAATGTCTGAGTTCGGTATACCTGCAAAGTTGATTAGACTTTGCAGAATGACGTTGAGCAACACACGCAGCTCCGTCAAGGTAGGAAATGACCTCTCCGAAACCTTCAATACCGAAAGAGGTTTCAGGCAAGGCGATCCACTGTCTTGCGATCTCTTTAACATCATCATGGAGGGGATCGTACGAAAGGCCGGTGTGCATCGTAATGGCACCATTTTCTACAAAGGCGTCCAGCTCCTTGCGTACGCTGATGATATTGATATTGTCGGCAGAACCAAGAGAGATGTTACCGCTGCTTTCGCCGCTATCGAAAAGGAATCAGCCAAAGTGGGTTTGACGATAAATGAGGGCAAAACAAAATATATGCTGTCTACAAACAAGGGAGCTCGGCGTTTAGACTCCCACGTTTCATCCGGCAGCTATAACTTTGAAGTAGTCAAGGAGTTCGTTTACCTTGGAACCGCCATTAATACCAAAAACGAAATCAGCCTGGAGATAAAGCGAAGAACAATAATTGCTAATAGGTGCTACTACGGGCTCAGTAAGCAACTAAGTTCCAGAGCCCTCTCTCGATCGACAAAACTAACACTCTACAAGACGCTCGTTCTACCTGTGCTGCTTTATGGCGCTGAGGCATGGGTAGTTTCGCAAACTGACGCAGCCGCTCTGGGGGTGTTCGAGAGAAAAGTTCTTCGCAAAATCTTCGGTCCTGTTCGAGTCGGCGATTACTATCGCATCCGAATGAACCACGAGCTGTATTTGAGCTCTACGATGACATTGACGTAGTTGGGCGTATAACTGTGCAGCGACTACGCTGGCTGGGTCATGTCCATCGTATGAACGACGAAGCTCCAGCGAAAAAGGTGCTTGAGGCGAGGGTCGCTGGTCAACGACGACGAGGGAGACCATGCCTCCGATGGATGGTCCAGGCTGAGGAAGCCCTAACCGCACTTGGTGTATCCGATTGGAGAAGGCGCGCGCAAAGCAGAGGCGCCTGGCGAGAGCTGATGAGGTCGGTTGAAACCCGGACACAGATTGTTACGACCACCTAAGTAAGTAAGTTAGTAAGAATAGGAGTGGACCCAGGATAGATCCTTGAGGAACTCCAGTTGCAATTGCTTTTAGTGATGAATAATTATTACTAACATTTACCCGTTGCATCCTACCCTCGAGGTAGCTGGATATAAAATTCACAGCACTAGAGCTGAATTTAAAAAAGTTTTTTAGCTTGTAGCAGAGAAGGGTATGATTAACGGAATCAAATGCCTTCGAAAAATCGACAAGGCAAAGTAACGTCAGAAAGTTCTGAACATAAGCAATTCTGATATCATCAAAAATTTTAATCGCAGCTGTAGCACAACTGTGTCTAGTTCTAAACCCAGACTTCAAAGGAGACAGTAACTTATTTATGTTTAGGTATTCGTACATTTGATTGGCGAAGATACGCTCAAAAACCTTACCCAATGCTGGCAATATACTTATAGGCCTGTAATCATTAGGCACAGAAGCAGTTGCAGATTTAGCCACAGGCAAGACCGTGGCTGCCTTCCATAAATCAGGGAATCGGGAACAAGTGGTTTATTATATGGGTTAATGGCGATAAGACAAAAGGCATTACTAGTTTAATAAACTTAATGGGCATTCCATCAATTCCAATAGCATTTGAGTTAATCATCATTAAGCACCTACCCACATAATCTTCATTAACAGTTTTGAACTCAAAAGAGGGAAACAATGTGTTCCTAGTCGTTAGAGGTAGTTCAACACTGCCAGCACTGTTTGCAGAGATTGGGTGGAAACCCAATCCACTTGCCAAAAAGAAATTATTGAGATCATCAGGATCTAAACTGCAGTCATTAGATTTCTTACTGTACACTCTGTATTTTTTGATATTCTGCCATAACTGTTTTGAATCAAGGTTCGGGTTGAGCTTGGATTTGAAAAAATTAATCTTAGTTTGTTTAATTAATGCTGTAGCGTTATTTCGAGCTCGTTTAAAGTTACCCCAGTTCGCATTCGAGGGATTTATTTTCCATTTCGTGTGGAGTTTATTCCTAAGTCTTATAGCAACTAATACACGATTTGAAAACCAGGGACAACTGTTATTCAAAGCTTGAACAGTACGCAACGGAACATGGCAAGCAAAAATAACATCTAATTTATTTATGAATACCTGAAGTTTCTCGTCAACCGAGTCATGAAACCAGCAGTCATCCCATCTCGTGC
Organism: Coremacera marginata; assembly: GCA_914767935.1. Lineage (NCBI taxonomy): Eukaryota > Metazoa > Arthropoda > Insecta > Diptera > Sciomyzidae > Coremacera > Coremacera marginata. The sequence goes on from OU612045.1 coordinate 112,828,328, forward strand.
TAGCTAAGCTTTGAAATAATGCAGATGAATCAATTGATTTGTAATCATAGTACGAAAAACTAACTGGATCATTTCTACTTAGATTTATATTGAGGCAGCAAAAAAGTAGATCATGATCGGACAAAAAAGTTATTTGATCGAATTTAAGAAGCAGTGAAATATTAGAAATCGAGCAGACATCAAGTAGGCTAGGTTCACAGTCACGCATATAACGAGTGGGAATACTGTTATTTGTAGTTGTCAAACCGCACAGAGAAGACAGGTAATGGAATTGGTCAGTAGCTGAATCATTTCGCAATAAATTAACATTAAAATCGCCACAAAAAAAGAGAAAGTCATACTCGATAATCTTATTAGTTAAATCAGAGAAGAGTGGTTTTAGGCTATGGCAGCGAAGAGGGTTATAAACACACGATACTAAAATTTTGCAATTTCTATCAAGAATCTCTACATTAAGAAACTCACAGACTTCATTACATTTATTGACAAGCTTAACATTGAGATTACACCTACAATATCGTAGGTAATAATAACTCGTTTTTATTTTATTGATGCACTTTAGGAAAAAGAAAACAACAATCAACGCTTGTGATTTTTTTATTTTTTTGTTATGCATAAACAAAACGAAAACAAAGGCCGGCGCCAGTGACCGTTTGCTTGTTGTACGTAAAAAAAGCATCAAAGTAGAAGTTAAACTATGCGCATGTGATTTGGCAACTAAAGGTGACAGAAAAATTAAAAAAATAAATACTTTACAAATTTAATAATAACTTCTGATTGCAGAAAATGAAATATAATGAAATAAATGAAAAAATTGCTAATTAATGCTTCAAACTATCGGAGCTGTGTATTTTTTTTAAGCCTCAACAACTTTACCACATGCGCTGCTTTCACAGTGTAAGTTAAAAAATAAAGCAACACAAGAACACGTTTTTTTTTGATGCTATCTAAATGCACAGCAAAAAAAAAATGCACAGAGCAATTACAAAAAACTCGCTCAATTTTCACTGCTGCGCTCTTCTGCGCTCTGCTTCATATCTGTGGTAGATGAGCCCATGGCAGAATTATAAGGTAGGGTCGACTCGGAAAAGAATGAAGTAGACAGCAGAGAAAATGCCAGTTAGTTATCAAAATCAGCTGTTCATCTCGAGTTTCTTTTTGTTCACGTTTCGCAGTTGATTTTATGTTAGAATTGCTAAAAGTTGTATGCAAATTTCAGACTTCTTTCACATTTTATAGTTTTTACTACATTGGCATTCTCAGCTTGCACTATTCGTTAACGCGTGAGGGCACTAAGTGACTTGGCCCTACCTTCTAATTCTGCCATGTATGATTTGGCTGCTTGTGTCGATTATAAGTATTTCGGTAAGTAGGATAAGTATCAGCAAGACGACAACAACCATAAGTATTTATGGTATTTATAAAAGCCCAATCTCTCCCGATCCGACTCATTGCAGCTTCGTAGAAGAGAGTATGAGCCGAGTTGAGTGTGCTAAGGATTGAGTCGGTTCTTGTACTTATTTTTTTCGGATATACTCAGAGTCGAAAAAAAGCTATCCGTTGCAGATCACTGGAGCGGACCAGTCAAGATTACAAAATTTGATCCAAATGCAGGAATTTATTTCGAACACATCGGATCAAGCAAAATCATTACGAGTGAATGAAAACTGGTTGTGTATTATGATCTCAAACCATTGCATACTGAAAACATTTGACACCAACCCTGCAGATCCCAGGCTATCAAGGTGATTTCCTATCGAAATACAAGTTAGTGAAGGTTAAGGCGGCGATAACAGAGAACCATGCAATTTTCCAGATAACGGTTCCGTTAACCAGTTGACTTTTAACTTGTATCGACTAATACCAATTCCCACTAAAATTAACAACACTATGGTGGCAATTAAATTATTTACATCAATTCTAGCTATCAACATACATTGAGATCAATATTTTCCAACCACAATTTGCAATCTTGCTGCAATCTTGCTTTAGAATGGAAAATGAATTGTATCTTTGCGCCAAGAATCAACCCACTTACAACAAGGGATTAGAAGTTTGTGCTTGCGAAGTAAGTTATTCAACAATGAAACTCGATCCCATTGCAAGCTTGAGAATAGAAAAGATCATGTGTGGACACAAGTCAATGACAGAAATCGATGGATTTTTGTTCTAGCAACGCGAATACAAATAACAGCAGTATGTGATAACCTAGTATCACGAATATCATTGGAAGGGTCAGATTCAATCGAGTTAACGGCAGGATGTGTATTAAAATATAAACTGTTAACAATAACAAGCAATCCGATGCTATCATCATCTACAAGCATTTCCTACACCGCATTTGGACACATTGTCGATAGAAATACAACAAAACCAGCATCGCTTCCAGTCTTGGATACCAAAGAGATTGAGTATGAACCCGCACTAAGAGAATTGTCAAGGCTGGAAGAAATTATGGAACACGAAATCAACGATCTTTCTAATAAGCTACAGAAACATCAATATCATAGCTTTGCAGTAAGTTATTCGGCTCTGGTCCTAGGTGTGGGCAACATCTTGGCTATGATCATCATGTTCAAGCGGCATGATAGGCAGCACAGAGGAGCTGTATCAATAGCTTCTCAAGCGACACCTACAAGCTCACCAATGGAAGAACGTCCACTATCAGATGCAATTCCTAACACTCCACCACAAGTAGCTCCGTGGTATTCTAACAGTTTCTGCGTGGATATATAAAAATACGGCTGGATGTTGAACATTCGTTCAACGCGGGGAGAATGTTGCTGCACGCACAAGTTTTATTAGTTTTGTTCATATAATAAAAAACAAAGGTTCACTGCACTTATTCACCGCATTATGCACATTTTTTTGTTCACGATAAGCGGAACAGTAATTCGACATTTCCGCTTGCGAATTTCTGTCCGCTGCTGTAATGTTTTAAATCTGCATTCATGCATCCACACGCTAAGCGAACAGCGATTCAACACTTCTGCTAGCGAATTTCTGTCCGCTGCCTTCATGCTTCATAAAAAAACAGCATTAATGCATTTAACATTAATTACACTTGTTTATTTGATGCACATATTTACAAACATATATTTTTGCTTATTATGATGGTTTTTTTTTTTTATTGAGATTCGTGTACTTAAGTGTTTTGCTTGTTTATATTATTGATATATTTATGTAAATTTTGTATAAATATTAAAGTCTTATGTTCAATAAAATTTATCAAAATTTGATTGATAAATTACCAGTGTTGTTTCTCATGGCGTACCAACGTATACACGTAAATCAGCAGCAGTACCTTTGGTTCAGCCTACCATCTCTTATTCATTAATTTTGTTTTCAACATAAATTCAACAATTTTTATACATTTTTTTTTTAATTTTTTTCAGTTTAAATACGATTGTGCTATTTCTGCGACCAACCAAAAAGGTTTGGAAAGCTCAAAAGTTTTGTGTTTTCTTACACTAAAAAATCCAACATTTTGAAGTAAATGTGAATCAACATGATTTGTTGATATTACAGCGTAATATTTCTGAAGTTTACATCTGGTCAAAATAGTTTACTTATCTTTAATTACTTACTCATCAATGAATATATAAATATTTTTTAAAGTAATTTTTTACAGCAATTAATAAATTTGTATTTATTTAGCCTAGGAAATGGCCTTCAATTAGTCTTAAATCTCCTGGTATTAAGACTCGGCGACACCACAATAGTAACATTTCTTTTGGTACAAAATCTTTAAATCAATTTCAATACGATGGCGAACAGAGTCCCCCTGGTATGTGTGCAAGCAGTAGTTCAAGAAATGTATCTCCAAACACCCAAATTTTCTCAATATTTGCCAACGTTAATATACCAGAACGCACTGAAAGTACTAGGCGACTTCCTCATACAACAATGGAACATCGGAAACAATTTAAATACGATCGTGAAAATATGTCAGGACAGACGGAGCTAAAAAAAGATATTTTGGTTTTATCAAATGTCAATAGTTTAAGAGATGATATCAGAAATAAAATTGAAAAAGCAGATTCATCACCATCGCAAAAGGACATTTTATTGATTGCTTCAGATAAGGCATTTGAAAATATTGAATGTTATAATAATAACTTTGTTTCTATTCGCAATGGCTCTCGTGATACTTCAAATGATTTTAATATTCAGAGTATGAAGCCGAAGCATGACCATAGATCTTCAGAACAAATACCACATTTAAGTTTAGAACAATTTCTGAAGCCTAACCATGAAGTTGATAGTATAGTTTGGTATAAGAAATTATTATTTTATTTAAAAGCCAACTAATCCCTTTTTTGTAGTGTTCCAGAAAATATTTTGGGTCAAATTATTTGTTCGCAATCACTTGCATCAAATCCAAAAAATATTTTACCACGTGTTAATGTGTCATTTGCAAATCCGAAAAATACATCTATTGTGCCACCTTTACCTCCTCGTCGAAAAGATCATATGACAGTTTTGGAAGATTTATCGCAAAAAAGACAAAATTGTGATGCACCAACGGTAAGAATTTTATGTTTAACAATATCTATTATATATTTGTATATTGTTTTCTGTGTGTCAAAACATAAATGCGTACTGTACACGTCTAACATTGGTTCATAAAATACAAAATTTGTTGATATTTTTACGAGTTAAAAAGGAATTTGAGAAAATGTTTTCTCCTCCAAACATTACCAGCCATCCGACAGATTTTTTTCACGGACAAAACTGAAATCATTTAAAGATACTAGTACACTTAAGACGGCAACAAAAAATCAAATTTTAAAATTTTTTTCAGCCCCTTTATTAGATATGACTATAAAAATGTTTAACACCTCATTATATCTTTCGACAAAAATCTTCATTTTATTGTGATTATTTCTTGTAACTTATATAAAGGTCCAAAGTCGAGACTCGAAATGTCTTGTTCCTTTGCTGACAGCATAGCATCTTTGTATAAAACCAAGCTTTCGCTTCGAGTCGTTAAATTGCGTCACTTGCATCACTTGCGTCACTCTTAGGTCTTCAAATAATCTCTTCTGCTATTTCCGGTAATATTGTGAAATTTTTAAAAATTTTATTCTGATTTGAGCATTTTTTTTTTGTCTGCAGTTTATTTTGTTCATTGGATTCTTATTGGCTTTTGCTGCAAACTGACTTGCTTATGACGAGTCAAACGAAGGAAAAAACGCGACGAAACAAATGTGCTGGATACTCCTAATGAGGTTATTCTTAAATATGCTTATGAAATTCTATTAACCTTTTCTTCGCAGCAACTTATATTTTCAAAATGCTTACAACGATGATAATTTACTACTTATTGTTAAATTTTGACTTTTCGTTCGAAACTATATTTTTAGACTAAACCAACTTTGCTATCGTTTTTTCTTGAATCAGCTGTTCTCGTTTGTGCACTTACATTAGGCAATAACATCTGACTCTCGTCTTTTGAACAAGGTGTTCGTCAAATACACGCATCATTCGTTTAATATAAAGTTGCTATTAATTAATTGTACTGCAGCACCCTCTGATGTATGTATGTAAATGCAAATTTTAATTCAAATGTGATAAGCTGTTGGAAGGAATTTTTTGGGGCACATTTGACATTTATCAAATCTACCCCAGTTACAAAAGTCAAATGTGCCTCCACACTACTTACCGTTTTATCTGTAAATACAATTTTTTGTGTTAAACTTTTAATATATTAATTATTAATTACTTTCTTAACACACGTCAATAGAGTAACAAATTTTGTTAGGCGCCGCAAAGAAATACGTTTTACTATTTGCGCTGGAAGCTGGAGAAGGGGAAGGGGACAGTCTCCCCTCTCGCCCCCGGTAAAATTTTTGTTGTGAAAGAATTGAAGAAAGTTGTGAATTCTTTTACATTAACAAAATATAATTTTTTACACATTTCAATTATTTTATTGACTTCCTTGGAAAATTTATCCCAAAATGATCACTTTTCATTTCAGTTACGCTTACAAGCAACTACATATAATATGTTAGAAAATAAATAGCTTTTATTTTGCTTGTGTTTTTGAAAGTGTCTGTGAAGTTTCTGTATTCAGAAAAGCTGGTTTGCGCGAGTCTATATGAACTGTAGCGGTAATGCTATTTTTAAAAGTTTTAAAGAACTTTGGTGCCTTGCCTTTCATCAGCTAATTCGTAAAAATGAAAAAAAATAGTTGGAAACTAGCCCCAGCACCGAATTTGTAAAAGTTAAAAAAGTTTTCTGTCATCCCTATGGTAAGAGAACAATTACATAATTTTTAAATTCAAACCACGGGCACCAGCGCCTAGCACCTAATTTAAATTAGGTTAAATTTAAAAGTTTAGGTGGTAACCCTTGGTAAAAATTACATCATTTTTTAAATTCTGACAACGGATTCGGGTTCACTGACCCATTTATATCTTGTGCTCGCCCACCATATTCGTAAAAAAAATCTAGCTGGCAACTCTAATTTTTTTTTAGTCTATGACCTTTTTATCATAATTATCTTCACCTAAAAAAAAATCAACTAAATGGGTTGAAAACTACGGGCAACAGAGGGAAACAAACGCTTTTTTCTACTTTGTTTTTATATATAGACTAGCCGGCTTACTAGAGTGGTTTTAAAAAATCTGTCGGATTTTTTTTTAGGGGCACCCCCCTAAAATGTTTCATTTTGTTAGATTTTAAGATTGCCAAAGTTTGAGCACAATTGGAAGATGTTAACCCGTGCCACTGGGGCCTCAAAGTTTTGAAAATCTCGATTTTTTGGCAGTTTGGCGACTTCGGCGACCCATATCTCTGGAACGGCTAAAGCTATTTGCCCATGTCATACATCAAATTAAAGGCCATACTGTTTTTAACATTTTATATTCTGCACAATAAATACGCAACTAGTACTGAAACCGAAAAAATAGAGTCAATGTCCCTAAAAACGTGACTAGGTACCCCTGAGAGCGAAGATGGGTTATTTGTATTATTATTGCTTATTATGGACAAATTCTTGTACTTTGGAATCCCATTTCATTTAAATATGTTTGCTATGGTATACCGTTAATTTTAGACCCATAACAATGTTTTTTGTTTTTATGTCAGGTATGTATCTATTTTTTCCTCATACTGTATCAGTGGCGACCCCAAGCAGGTAAAACCAAACTAGTTTAAAAATGTATTGGGTTACCGTACTACCTATTGTTATATTTTAAGTAGAAGTCCAGGGGTTCAGAGTCTGTTATTAAAAAAAAAAAAGGATAGCTAGGTGGTTCTTGCTTTTATGATATTGTTCCTTGGTCAGTTGAAAAGTATTCGCTGAACAGTGAAAGTCGTATTTTGTTCTACGTTCGTGTGATCGAGCTTAAAAAAACCCACTAAATATGAACTACAAAAGACATTTTTATTTTAATTAGGTCGGTACCTACTAACACGTACTCTTTGTTTTAGTTAGTGTCATTTAATCTTTCTTCTAGTGAACATTTTTGTTTCTCGTAAAAGTGATGAAGACATATTCAAGAGATTTCAAAAAGAATGGTCGGCGATTGATAAATCCAAGTTCGATGTAGGCGAGAATGTTTTGAAACTACTGCCCAAAGAAGAAGTAGAGAATATCAAAGAAGAACTCCAAAGAAAACTAATGGAATGCCAGCCAAGAGACGACTACAAGGAGCTGTTACAGTTGGCATTGATATATCTTGGCCATCTTGACGAAAAAGATGTGCGCTTCAGGTCTCCAGGTCCAGTACACCATGCCCGGTGGATGGCTAAAGCTATTTACTGTCTGAAAATACAACTCTTCCGTGACCAGTTTAAGCTGACTTCCCAAGAACAAGAGGCCCTAGAAGCACTTTGTGTTTTCATCGTTCGAGTCTACTGTAAAGCCTAATTTAACTCCCCCAGAGCGTGTTTAGCACCAAAACGAGACCTAGACGTCATTGAAAATCTATTGAAATACGAAAGCATTGACAAAAAAATATCAGAAAAAGGAATTAACAAAATAATAAATCACCTGTGGTATCTTAGTCCTGAACTTGTTGGCCTGGCATTGTTTGACCCGACAGTGCAAAACACCGTAAAGAGCCAAATGGCGACAAAAATCTTAACAAATCAAGCAGAAGAAAATGAGAAGTGCTCCAGAAATATGCGACCCAAACTTAAAAAAGGACAACTGCCGAAATTCCTAGAAAAAGCTCTCCCAGCCCTAATTACAAGTGAGACTTGCATGTTGTTCAAGAAATTAAACATTAACACCGAATTTCTGGAAAAATATCCTGCAACTTGTCCGCAGAACATCAACTACCAGGAATGGCAAAGGATGGTAAACAACTTGAAAGTTGTGAACGACATAGCAGAGCAAGAAGTCAAGCTCATCACAGATTACAACCAATTACTTACAAAGGACGAGCAACAAAAACAATACGTTCTCCAAGTAGTCAGCAGATGCCGTCAGTAGTCAGCAGATAGCTCCAAAACCACATTATGTCAGTGCCTTGAATAAATTTAAATAAGAATAAAATGGAAAAGACATTTATTATACTTGATTTTTTAAATACATAATTGTTTTCATTCCAAAACTTGATAATATAGGAAGGAAAATGGGTTTTTTCACAAAAGGTTCCATCTTCGCTTTAAGGGGTACCTAGTCACGTTTTTAGGGACATTGGCTTCGTTATCTCGAATTCAGTACTACTTACATATTTTTTTATTGCATATAAAATATTTTAAACAGTATCGCCTTCAAGTTGATGTATGACACGGGCAAATATATTAAACCGTTCTAGAGATATGGGTCGACAAAGTCGCCAAGCTGCCAAAAAATCGAGATTTTCAAAACTGAGGCACCAGTGGCACGTGTTAACATCTTTCAATCGTGCTCAAACTTTGACAATCCTAAAATCTGACAGAAAGAAACATTTTAGGGGTTGCCCCCAAAAAAATTCGGACATTTTTTTTTTACCCTATGAGGTAAAACCACCCTATGGCTTGCATTTATTAAACAGGCTTACATTTATGTAGCTAGGTAAGTGTCAGTGAAGTTTCTGTATTCAGGAAAGCTGGTTTGAGTATTTCGATATGAACTGTAGCGGTATAGGTTTTTTCAAAAATTGTAGAGAATTTTGGCAATGTATCTTTCACCAGCGGATTCTTAAAAATAAAAAAAATTAAATGGCAACTCTATGAAAAAAATTACAGACCCATTTTCACCTAGTGTACGCCTCAGGACCGAATTAATAAAAGTAAAAAATTTAGCTGGCGTTTTTATGGTAAGAGAACCACATCGTTTTAAGGCTCAAATAACGGGCTCGAATTCAGCGATTAATATTTACGTAGTGTTTTAGATGGCAACTCAATGGGGGAAAAAATACATAACATTTAAATTCTGACGACGGATTCGGATTCAGCGACCCATTTTTAGCTTATGTTCGCCCAGCACCGGATTCGTAAAAATTTAGGTGGCAATCCTATGGAAAAATGCGTAATTTTGAATTCGTTATAATTTAAAAATTTAGGTGGCAACTCTATGGTAAAAAATTAAATAATATTTGAAATTCTGACAACAGATTCAGTGACCCATTTTTTTAGTGTTTGCTCACCGAATTCATAAAAATAAAAAAAATGTAGTTAGCAACTCAATTTTTTAGCCTATAACACTGGTTTACAAATTAAGAAAAATTGTACAAACGTACAATGGATGCCACTATCCATTTCTCATGTAAAATCGGTCGCTAATTCCGAAAATATTTTTCTTTTTTATCTGTCACTCCGTTTTCGATATATTGCCCACTGTAGTTTTTTCTACCAAAAAAAAAAAAGTTGGTTCCACTTAATTGAATATATCTCCATAACCAAAATCAATAATAAACAAATGATCAAACAAATGATATATCAAATTAAAGCTGATAAAATTCCCTACAAACAATGCTGACATTATTTTTTTAATGAGCTGTTAGTTTAAGCTTAGTAAAATTTGAGGATTTATCTTGTTTTTCAGAAAAATTTACAAAAAAAAAAAAAAAAAGAAATGCCAATTTTGTTAAGAAAAACAAAAAATACTTATTAAAGTTTGATATTTTTCATTAGAAATTTGTATTTAAAAAAAAAAATAAGTCAATTTTTGTGTTTACAGATTCTTGTTGGGATCCTCCCTGTGAGGATACCCGTAGGTACTTAGTCGTGGCCCTAAAGTGAAGTGCTATCTGATTCAAAACCTTATGCGTCTTTCCTCCAATAGGAAAGATCGCATCCTACCATAATTTCCCTAGATATAAAAAATGTTACCTTATATTTAACCTGCAGGGTAGTTGCCAAATGAATTGGCAGCCGTGAGGTGGCCAAAAGATTTTGGGTGTGTATTATAATGGCTCACCAAACGATTGTATACTTTCTTTAATGTGTACTGGATCCACAGTGAACTGAAACACTCACGATCTGACATAGTACGCTCGTTGTTTTCCCATCAACTGGACCCTTTATTACAATATCACATATCTGGGCTAGCTTCTTCTTATTAATTTTGTTACATACTTAAGTCTAGCTTATCGATTAATTTGCTATACTTAACTCTTATTTAATTTCGCAATACCTTACAATGGTTTAGTTTCATAATTTCAATTTCACAAAACATTTCCTCATAACATGGCCGAGATTAAAATTACCCGGAACATTCTTAGGTTTAACATATGTAAAATTCTTGTATTGCATTTTGTTTATCATACTTTTAATTTCCCAAAGGCGGAATTCTTTTGTTTCAATTATTGTCCAATTATTAACTGCAGCAAAAATACTATAAATGCATGCAATTACAACAATAAAATATTATGAATTTAAAATGCTGTCAATGCATTTTGTTCCCGGTGCAGAAGGAACAACGGTGTCAGTTTATTTCTCACGACAATGGCAACAACAACATGCTGGCGGTATTTCTTGTTATTTAAGCTGCTCGCTTGTTACCGTTTAAGTTATGGCACGCGTCATAGCTTAAACGGTTTGTGCATTAATGCTGCTACTGCATTTTTATGCACTGGCATTGGTCTTGAATTCAAAAATTCAAGGTTGCTGTATGGCACAAAAGGTAGTGCCTACAAGTATGCAGTGTTTATTTGCTTATTTGCCGCCGAAAAAGAAAAAATTATTGTTAAAAACGTAACAATTTTTTGGGTTGGGATGGTGTTTGTTCACTGCAATTTTAATGTTGCACTTCTCTCTCTTTTTCGTGTTGTCCATCGGTGCTCAGTGGAAAGTTCGGGTAAGGAGATTCACCACACCGACCTGGAATGTCAAAACTAAAAATATTGTGCTGACGGAAAATCCATGATTGTTCTTTGCATTTTTGATGAATTGCTTAGCATAGGCGACATGTTATAACTTCGTTAACTTCGGATGTTCGGAACAAATTGGAATGTGTGACACATTCGGCAGGCAATAATTTTGATAAAATATCGCTTTGCTTCCTTTTTTCAGACAATTTTTTTTTATATACTTTAATATTGGTATTTCGCTTCGACGTTCGCTTCAAAAGTGAAGTTATTAAATGTAGCCACTGGCAAACGGGGATATGCATTATTGTATTATAAGAAAAATTTTGAAGTTTTTTTTGGGGTTTTCCATTGCCCATTCGCTATAAAATCATTCTTCATAATTTATGAATATATTAAGTAAATATATATTTATACTTAATTTAAAAATTTTTAATAATGTAAAAAAGAAGTTCTGCCATCTGTTGTATAACGCGAAACAAAGAGAACTTAAGTTTTCTAAAATTGTAAAAGGTTAAATAAAAAGATGATATAAAAGCATTCAATTTCCAAGAACTAATTTTTGATTTATGTTTCTCCCTCAAACGGCGATAAAAAAGTTATGCATTACATTTATAGTGGACATTAGAATAAAAGTTTTAAATAAGAAATAAAGAACCCAAATAGCTAAACTAGAACTAATATGCAATAATAATTTACTGAAAACAAAGCTTTAAAATAAAAAAACAGTGATTTATTTCATTGTAAATACCTTTGTTCAGATTTAACCTGCAAATAATTTCCTTTCTTATTATTTTCCCCACATTTATCAATAATACAGAAAAATGGAAAAGGTTAAATAAAAAGATGTGGCGGCCGTGGCGTAATGGGTGAGTGTGTGACTCTTACGCCAGAGAACCCAGGTTCGAATCCTCCATCTGACACAGAAAATTTATTCAATTGAATTAATTTTTCTGTTCGGTCGTCACCTCTCTGCAGGCAATGGCAAACCTCAGAGAGTAAAAACTGCCATGAAAAGTTTCTTGAGAACATAAGCCGTTCGGAGTCGGCGTAAAACATGTAGGTGCAGTTCTCGATCATTTGTGTGCAAACATTTCACATCACACACAACACAATTGATCATAAGAAGCTCGGTCAAAGTCCTTTCAAGGGCTGAAATGGCCATTTCGTTTTTTTTTTTTTTTTTTGAAATAAAAAGATGATATAAAAGCAATGTGTCAATTTCCAAGAACTAATTTTTGATTTATGTTTCTCCCTCAAACGGCGATAAAAAAGTTATGCATTACATTTATAGTGGACATTAAAATAAAAGTTTTAAATAAGAAATAAAGAACCCAAATAGCTACACTAAAACTAATATGCAATAATAATTTACTGAAAACAAAGCTTTAAAATAAAAAAAAACAGCGATTTATTTCATTGTAAATATATTTGTCCGGATTTATCCTGCAAATAATTTCCTTTCTTATTATTTGTCCAACATTTATCAATAATACAGAAAAGTGGCAGTGCTAAACACATTTTGCCATTCGAGATCGGTGTAGTGAATCTCCTTACCCTACCTTGTTATTGTGTCATGGTTGTCGCTGCTTTCTTGTAATTTTGCCCTCGGATGCTGACGCCCTCTTCTTACAGTCTTGTACGCGGATTGCCTGTCACAATTGTTTTTGCGGATGCTGCCGTCGTTTTATTACATTTTTGAAGATGCTGCCGCATTCTTGCAGTTTTTCACGCGGATGTTGCCGCATCAGCATAACGCACATCTTTTCAGCTAAACTTGCTGTGTTTCTCATTTCTCTGCTACCTATTCTCTCTCGGATAATTCCTTTATATGGTCCAACGGCGTCATCTTTCGGTTGCAGCCCCACTCTTTTTCGTGTATGACATGCCCTAATTTAGTTGAACCTAACCAATTATTTCTAAAGTTATAATTCATATTACAGAAACTTTTCACAGTCTTTAACAATTATGTTTATTTTTACTTTATTATTATTCGATTTTTACAATTACTACTTTTATGTATTCGTTATTTTTCTATTGTTTGAGAAGTGTATTTTCCCATTCTACATTTAAATAAGAATGCATAATCTAGCACTCTACTAGTATATTTTGGTTTTCTTTCGCTTCTTGGAACTTAGAATCTTTTGTCTTTATTATTGAATTTTTTCACAACTTTTCTATTTAAATTTTTCTACCTATTTTAATTTAGTTTTTCTTTAAATCTCTTACAGGCTTAGAGTTCTATTTGTTATTTTATTTACTTTATTAATTTCATTTTTCTCTTAGATTTCTTAAATTTTAAAATATTCAGAAATTTATTTTCTCTTTTACATTTTAATGCTATATTGCATTTTTCCATTTTTAAGTTCATAATTTTTATGCGTAAGCGTTTTTTATTTTCTGTTAATATTCTGTGATATAAGCTCAAAAACATTTTTTTAGAATTCTTATTTTTTTAAAAGTTAATAACAAATAATTAAATCTCTCGCTCGCGAATTTTTTTTTTCCTTTTATTTTATTACTAGTTTATCTTTCTTAAATTGTAAAGTAATGATATTGTGTGTGTGTTTGGGTTTGTTTTCGTATTACGTAGGAAAAGAACAAATATTGTTTACTGTTCAATGCTGGTTCTTACGTCTACCATGCTGCGGTTTTTTATTACGTAAAACGCGCCTTTTTAGGTTAGATATGACTTAGACGACTTAGATATGAACGTCGTATCTTACTTTAAGAGTACATTTGATTGTAATTATTTTAAATCTTACCGATATTTATTTACTTTTCTTTATTCTGATATTAATTTTCTATCAGTTTATATTCATTCGCATGTTTTTTCTTTTTATTTGAGTTATCCGAAACTTAATTCATAAATTATAACTAAGTAATTTGTTTTACTTTAACTCTGGACTAATACTCATCTTCTCCTGGCTTAGAGATACAAACCTTTATAATTTCTTTAGGGGTTAACTCTTCCTTTGCTTCCACTGACTGAGGTGTACAGATATTTACAATCTCTTCGGATCTTAAATTCTCTGTTTTACACTCTCTATTGGCTTAGATGTACAGATATTCACAATCTTTTCAGACGTCGAATTCTCTGTTACTGCCTTTATCGGCCGTGTTACTCTCTTATCTCGGGGTTCCCAGCTTAATGGCCTTTGCTGGGCCCTTGGAAGTTTCCCTGTTTGTACCCCTGATTTCTCTTCGCGTAGCAATCCTCTTCCGTGTGTCCTAGTTTGTTACACCATTTGCATTGTTTTACCGGTCTTTGCTCTCTACAAAAATTCTTCCCCCCATTATCTCTGAATGGGTTTACCGTATTGACCCTTTATTATTTTTACTCTCAAAGCTCTTCTCTTGAATTTGTGTATTTCTAGGTCTGAATTTTTGGGCACAATTCCACCCGTTTTTCATGACAATATTCCTGACATTTCTCGCAGTATGGAGTGTTTTTTTCTCGTAAGACACTGATCCCTGATATGCCCCGATTTCCCACAAAAGGAACATTTAATTCGGGTTCTAACATCTTTGTCCGGCAAACTTTGCTTTCTGTTGTTATTATTCGGATAGAATCTATCTATACCCCCTTGATCTTGGCTAACATTCCTGTCAACATTCCTTGATTCGTCCACTAGGACGAGGACCTGCGCTCCTCAACATATAATCTATTTAGGTCGCCTTAGTCACTACCTCGGCTAAATTCTTGCCATCCATAGTCAGCACTACTGGTTTTAAGCTTGGGTCATTCAATACTACCCTAAAGGCCGTCACCACCGCCTTTTTTAATTGACCCCACAAACCTGCCTCTTCTCCTATGCAATCCTTCCCTCTTGCTTCTATCGAACTTAATCTTCTTGCATATGCTTGTAATTTTTCCCCTGACTCTTGAACACAATTCGACAATTCTATTAGAATTGAATTGTAAGTTGTTTCCCTTAGATAATTGGATTTAATTAATAGGTGAAATTCCTCAATATTTGCAAACTCTCTTCCCCTGCATAATTCAAATGCATTCCAGTGTAATCTCAACTTAATACATTCTACAACGCGTGGTAACTCACTAGAACTGAACGCTCTTATCGCAAGATCGCAAGAAAAAAACTGTTTTTTTTTAATCTTTTTTTCTCTTCAAAAAAAAAAAAATCGTGACAACAAATGTTATAAATTCAGACAAAACTGAATTCTTAGGTAAAAAAAAGAGGTTTTAAACGAAACTTAACCTTTATAAATACAAAACGTTATCCCTGCCAGCCTTTTTCCCGAGAGGTGATAGGTGATGGATCCGCCATCAATACTTATTTCTAGCAGGACCCACGTGGATCCTTCTGACAAAATTTTGTTTGTGTTCCAATTCCCAAAAAATTTTTCCCTAAAATCCATCTTGAGTTGACTAAACTCGCTTGTCTGAATAAACTAAACTCCCAACAACCTTTATACATACAACATCGAGTTTGTACTTCTATAAACACGGAATTGAACTTCCGCTTAAAAACAATAAAACAATTTTTTTTCAATGTCAGGTACTATGTACGGTACGAGAGGTATGTTGTTAGATTGGTGATGGCAATATTGCCTTGTAACGAAAACCAATGCCTCAATCTGCTCTTCTATTTTATAGAAAAAATGCCGCTCTTGAAAAAAGCAAAAGAAAAATAAAAACCTTGATTAACGCTCGTTAGAGTTAAAAATCCGAAATGTTTTAAGTTTTAACAATAATTTTCGTTTGTGTTTTAAGACTTTTTTTATATAACACTGTCACTTCCGATATTAGATTTAAAATTTTATTGTTCATTTCTCTAACCCCGCAAACATTGGCCAAATATTCCAACAAACTCATGAATCTGTTGGGTATCGGCTTTGGTTTTCTTTCTTTTGCAATTACACCAAACACTTGGAACTTGTTGTAACTGACTTTCTGCTGTGGTTCAAGCCTACCGATTGATTCCACAAAATTTTTTTTGTTATGTTATATTGAGTCATTTTATTTTATAATTTTTTTTTTTAAACTCTCTGTTTAATTATAACACTTGTCTGTATATTTATAACACTTTGTTTTATTTATATAAATATGTTTGTGTAAATAAAAGTGCCTTTGAAGATTTTGTATTCAGAAAAGCTGGTTTGAGGCTGTCTATAAGAACTGTAGCTGTAGTGCTTTATTTAAAAATTGCAAAAAACTTTGGTGTTATGTCTTTCACTAGCGAACCTGTTCAGAAAAAAAAAAATTAGAACAACCTAAAAAATTAGTTGGCAACCTAATGATAAAAACAATTAGAGAATTTTTAAATTCTGACAACGGATGCAGTTTCAATCTTTCGAAAAAATTACATCATTTTTGAAATTCTGACAACGGATTCGGAATAATTGCCCCTTTTTTACCAAGTGTTCGCCCACTAAATTCGTAAAAATAAAAAATCTAGGTGACAACCTTAATTTTTTTTAGCCTATAACCTTTTCATCATAATTATCTACATTTAAAAAAAAAACTAACTGAATTGTTTGAAAATAATGGGCGGCAGAGGGAAAGAACTGCTTTTTCCACTTTATTTTAAATAAGTTATCGTAAACAAATCCCCTGCCTTAATAAAACTTAAAAACGTATATTAAGCACATACAACAATAATTGAAGTTAGCGCTTGACAAATTGCTGACGTAGCGCCTGCAGCTCTTCCGCCAACAGCAACTTATCGCAGCGATGTTTTCGGGCAGCGATCATGTAGGGATAGCTTTAAGCCTTTATGTTTGGTTGTTAATTTTTAGTTCTAAATAAAGACTCAAGCAAACGAAACATAAAATTTGTTAATTCATATATAGATTATGCTCATACATATCGGTGATTCCATACCAAATAGGACGCTTTTGTGTAAAAACTGCCTTTGACGATTCTTTTTTTTTCTAACTTTTGCACATCGCACACAGGGACCGCTTGTATGGGAGGCTGGCCAAAATTGATTTTTTTAAAAAATAGGATATTGAAAAAAATTTCGATGGAGTTGTAATTAGGAAGATATTTCTATGATAGTTTAGACATTTTTGCTAACTATAAAATAGCTATAATTAAAAAATTTAATATAATTTAAAATAACTAAAATATTTTTAGTGCAGCCAACTTTTTTGTTTTTTACGATACATTTAATTTATTTGTGTCATTGAAAAGAAAATTGAATAAATTACAAAGTTGATTATAAAAAAAATTTCATTTATTATGAGTATTATGAGAATTATGAGAAATTTGCATTCAAAGTTAAAATTTGGTAGTTTCAATCGATTGATTTCATCTTTGAACGAGCACAGCTTGGTAGCGGTTATGTCGGTGGTATTTTCCGTTTGTAACGGTGATCCGTCCCAAAGTGCACCTTACACACTACGCAACTGGCCCCTCTACGCCACTGAATAAACTCACCAAGTGGCAAAACTAGTATAGTTGGCTACAACAACTACACACACACACACCGCACATACAACAGGCGAACATCAACTACTGCAGCAACTAACATAAGCATGACGGCTACAACAACCACACATACACCTCGCATACGACAGGCAGACTATCATTCACCGATGTACGAGCAACATAATTCCCATTATGTTTATGCAAAGGAATATTTAAGAGCGCTGGGCTTGGCAGACTTAGGCATGGCTCGGAAGCGTAGTGCTTTGTACCGTCTGCTGCTTGTTACCAAGTAGTGAACTTTTACAGCGGACTACCGAAAGGTGGACCGTTATTTATACATTTAGTTTTTAAGTTATCGTATTCGTGGATTATTTTACGTCGGCTTCGGCCGGTCGATCGTCCACATTAGTTATCGTATTCGTGGATTATTTTACGTCGGCTTCGGCCGGTCGATCGTCCACAGTAGTTACCGTATTCGTAGATTATTTTATGTCGGCTTCGGCCGGTCGATCGTCCACAGTAGTTATCGTATTCGTGGATTATTTTACGTCGGCTTCGGCCGGTCGATCGTCCACAGTAGTTATCGTATTCGTGGATTATTTTACGTAGGCTTCGGCCGGTCGATCGTCCACATTAGTTATCGTATTCGTGGATTTTTTTACGTCGGCTTCGGCCGGTCGATTGATCACAGTAGTTGCCGTATTCGTGGATTATTTTACGTCAGCTTCGGCAGGTCGATCTTCCACAGTAGTTACCGTATTCGTGGATTATTTTACGTCGGCTTCGGCCGGTCGATCGTCCACAGTAGTTATCGTATTCGTGGATTATTTTACGTCGGCATTCGTGGATTATTTTACGTTGGCTTCGGCCGGTCGATCGCCGGTCGATCGTCCACAGTAGTTGCCGTATTCGTGGATTATTTTACGTCGGCTTCGGTCGGTCGATCGTCCACAGTAGTTACTGTATTCGTGGATTATTTTACGTCGGCTTCGGCCGGTCGATCGTCCACATTAGTTATCACATTCGTAAATTAGTTTACGTCGGCTTCGGCCGGTCGATCGTCCACAGTAGTTACTGATTAAATTACACATATGCATATTAATTAGCGTATAAAATATAGTAAGGTAATGAATAAGAATACATGCCAAATTGAAGCATAAAAATTAATGTAGAGTTTTTGCGATCCGAAAGCACGTAGTCGAGTCTTGCCTAAGTGCAGTCGTATCACCGAACCTACAGCCGAACTTCACCGAATGTTACATTCCTCCGAACATCACCGAACCCGAATCTGAACCGAGAGCACTACAAGCAGAAGTAACACTCATCTGCAATCCATCAAGCAGCACTTAAAACTCTACAAGCAACGCATCATTTTGGAATATTCATATTATTGTGTATTGTATACAAAAAGACATATTATTAAACTCATAATTAGATGTGTACTATTATACTCTGTACACTGAAAGAAACTGTTTATAATAAAACAAATAATTATTTGAGTCGAAAAAATCGAATAACACCACGGCTTTTTAATTGACGAAAGTTCGAGGGTCTTTCGTCTGATCCTGGAGCGGCTGAGTCATACCTCTGCTTTTAAAGAAAACCCCGCATTACAAATGGCGCCCGAGCAGGGACCTGCTTCCAAAGACGGCAGTGGAAAACCGAACCCACCCACCAACAAAGAAGAAGCAGGCACAATACACAGTAAAAATATGAATAAGGAAAAACATTTAACTTCGGACTCACTCGGCTGGATCTACCTACTCAAAAAGGAGCGGCTCATCGTGGAATGCCATAAGATCGGATTACCAATCGAGGGCTGCACAGTGGAGGATTTACGAAGGCAACTAAGCCACTTCGTAAAAACAAAACGAAGTAGGGCATCGACCGAGAACATACTTCGAGCACTATAAGCCGAAATTGAAGCCGAAGAAAAATTACCTATCAGTAACGCTGCATCAACAGACAGAAGCACAGCTACGCTACCAACAACATTGATTGTACCCGAGTACAACCGGATTAGCCACCCCCAGAGCTCAGACACCGAAGTGATGAAAACCGTGCGGCGGTGGAACATCCACTATGAAGGCGGCGACGACTTGCTTGAGTTCATCGAGCGAATCGAAGAGCTAGCCGAATGCTACCAACTAGAACAAAATAAATTGTTACTCACACTACTAGAGGTATTGCAGGGTAGAGCCCTTCAGTGGTATCATGTTAAACGACCAACGATTACCACATGGGCCACGTTTCGGGTAGAAGCCGAACTATTTTTCTTACCGAAGCGATTTCTAAGCCACTTGGAAGAAACAATTTATCATCGTAAACAGATGCACAGGGAAAAATCCAAAGACTATATATTGAGTATGCAAACGCTCATACGTCAACACTCTCAACTTAAAACTCTTGACCACACAGATCAGATTTACGATGGGTTACGAGTCGAGTACAAGCTCTACGTACGGCGAAGCGATTTTAGTACGCTTGACGAGTTGATGGACCTCACCGAAGAATATGAGGTACTCAAGCGAGACGAAGCAAGAGGGGGCCGTACAGCCACTTACTGCCTGCGAGAGGCGATACCATATGACAAAAACACACACTGCTAGAGATGTAAAAAACCAGGCCACGGCGCTTTGATTGCCGAAGTCGGCCACGAAAATTCTGCTTACGATGCGGTCGAGACGGCACATTATCTCGTGATTGCCCCTGTTGGCTCCCACGCCCGTCCATTCTCGACCCGTCTGATAGTTTGACTGATGGTTTCTACTATATTACCATCAATTATTAATTATTATATTATTTACTACTATATTACTATATTACCTTTATCGGTTGTCCCTTGACCGTTAGGATAACCGATAAAGGCATTGATCGACACCGGATCTACACTATTATATGTCGACGATGACATTAAACAATTTTTGATCGAACAGAATATTCAACCACGGCCACAGAGCAGGAAGATTCAGTTGGCGGATAACTCCATAGTCAATTGCGAGGACTCACATTCCATCTAGATCGACTATATGCAAAAACCAATAATTGTCTCAGTGTACCCACTCTCATCACTAGCAGAACCAATGATACTAGGAATGGATTTCCTACGACGAAGAGGGATAAAATTAACGCTGGATGGACAAGAGCTGAGCCCGAAAACCGACGACCAAGCAGCGAAAATTTCAAGTCTGCACTCAATCGTCAGCCGAGAAAACTTGACACCAGAACAAAACCAGCGTCTTTCTGTTTTCCTGGACCAGCAAAAACAACGATTCGCTACCATAACTGGAACATGCAACATCACCGAACATTCAATCATACTTCGGCATAAGCAACCGATTAAGCTACCCCCGCAACCCGGCTATGCAAAGTATACTGAATCAGGAACTCGATGAGCTGCCAGCAATGGATCGTATCGAAGCATCGAAGAGCCTCTATAGTTCCCCCGTAGTCTTGGTACGGAAAAACCAAGGTTCATGGCGAATGTGCATGAATTATCGCCAGTTAAATGCAGCAACAGAGCCCGATGCTTACCCGCTGCCGCAAATCAACGCAATTCTAGACCAGCTCAAAGAGGCCAAATTCATTTCCTCCATCGACTTAAAAAATTGATATTGGCAGATCCCAGTAGAGCCTAAATCACGAGGATGCACCGCATTTACCGTTCCTGGCCGAGGCCTCTTTCAGTGGAAGGTAATGCCTTTTGGCTTGCATTCGGCGCCCGCCACGTTCCAGCGCGCACTCGACAGCATCATTGGACCCGAGCTACACCCGAAGGTATTCGCATATCTCGATGATATTATCATTCTAGGTACCTCATTTGACGACCATATGGAAAACTTGAGCCTCGTTTTCAGCAAATTGTTTAAAGCGAATATGCAAATAAACTTCGAGAAATGCGATTTTGTCCGAACCCGTATCCACTACCTCGGCCACATCGTAAGCTCCGAAGGCCAGCCAACCTTGATACAGACCCAGCCAAGGTTGCCGCTCTACAAGAAATGGCCCCTCCACGTAATATTAAAGAATTACGGAGAATATTAGGAGTCGCGTCATGGTATAGGCGGCTTGTACCAAATTTTTTCCACGTTGGCAGCACCCCTCACACTCTTGCTAAAGAAAAATATCAAGTGGGAATGGCAACACGAGCAAGAAGCTGCGTTTTCAAAACTAAAGGAACTACTGACACAAGCACCCGTTCTGTGCTGTCCAGACTTTGAACAGCCGTTCATATTACTGACCGATGCCAGCGGAGAAGGACTAGGCGCGGTACTTTTTTAAAGAAAAGGTGACCAAGAAAGAGTTATTGCTTACGCAAGCCGAACTCTAACCGACCTTGAGAAAAAGTACTCAGTCACCGAACAAGAATGTTTAGCCATACTGTGGGGAATTCGTAAGTTGAGGTCATATTTGGAAGGCTACCAGTTTACGGTAATCACCGATCACCACCCGTTGAAATGGCTTCATTCGTTGAAAACCCCCTCGGGTCGACTCGCACGTTGGGCTCTGGAACTCCAGAAGTATAATTTTACGATTGAATATCGACGAGGTAGTTTGAACGTGGTAGCAGATGCCTTATCACGCAGCCCACTGCCTCATAACGATAACGAGCCATTATGTGCAAGCGCCACTAAGGCCAATGATTGGTATAACCAACAACTAACAAGGACCAAGCTTCAGAATTCCCGATACCCAGATTACCAGGTAATTGAAGATCGTCTATTCCGACATATCCCGCGTCGTAACCCACTCACGACCACACCCGAATAGAAATTATGCGTGCCACAGCATCTCCGTCAACGTGTGCTGAATGAAGTTCACGATAACAGCGCCGCTGGACACCTAGGGAGGACGAAAACACTACACCGAGCCCAAGCTGAGTATTATTGGCCTGGCATGTACCGCGATGTCGCCCGCCACGTCCGTAACTGCAGCACCTGTGCCCGCTTTAAAGTCGAGCAACGCAGCCCAGCAGGTTTTATGGCCACAATGCAGTGCACACAGCCATGGGAGATAGTATGTGGCGATTTCATTGGGCCATTACCAAGGTCGACACAGGGTCACACCGCCCTACTCGTTTTAGTCGACAAGGTTAGCAAATGGGTGGAGTTAGTCCCAGTCCACCGCGCCTTTTCCCTCAGTGTCATACAAGCTCTAAAAGAACGCATAATTTACCAATTCGGCTGTCCGAAGACTTTCTTATCTGACAACGGGAGGCAGTTTGTAAGCAACGAGTTGAAAACATACCTGCAACAGCATGGAATTCCTGGTGGTGAATCACTGCGCCCTATTCACCTCAAGAAAATTCCACCGAACCCACTAATCGAGTGGTGAAGACAATGATCGCGGAGCAAACTGAGGGAAATCGTAAAAAATGGGACGAGAATATCTGCGAGATAGCTTTCGTCATCAACACCGCCCACAACGAATCAACAATTTCAGCAGCAGAACTGAACTTTCGACGACCACTTACCATCCCGAACCAGTTACGTCGAGAAGCCACGACGCCGGCCGAAGTACCAAAAGCTCAGAGAGTGCTGGAAGAACTCTTGGCAAAAGTGAACGAACACCAAAAGCGAGCAACGCAGCGCCAACAGAAACATTATAATTTACGAAGGCGCCCCTGGAAACCGAAGCTCAATGACCTGGTACTGAGAAGAGATCACCCCCTATCGTCAAAAGTGAACTCCTTTGCCCAAAAGCTTGCACCGAAATACTTAGGGCCCTATAGGGTAAAACGCTTCACGGCACAAAACATCGTGGAAATTAAAGAACCGAATACCCCCACCGACAAACCACTCCGAGCGCATATAAAAGATCTGAAATTGTATCAAGGTAACACATAATTCAAATTAGGTTCATACCAAATTATATATATAATTAGCATAAAAATTAGAATTAAATATACTTGGGCTGAGCCGAACCATCGTGCATGGTCAGGAGAATTTTTCCGGTTTCGGTAGTGCGGGTCCTCGGACCTTAAATCGCCCACGTATGCCTTGTTTTTATATATATATACTAATATACTTCTTTTCTTTTCCGTTCTTTTTTTTCTGCTTCTTCTTTCTTTTTAAGTGATAAATCACTCTCCGAAGTGGGGGGAGTTGCAACTGTGATCCGTCCCAAAGTGCACCTTACACACTACGCCACTGGGCCCCCTACGCCACTGAATAAACTCACCAAGTGGCAAAACTAGTATAGTTGGCTACAACAACTACACACACACACACCGCACATACAACATGCAAACATCAACTACTGCAGCAACTAACATAAGCATCACGGCTACAACAACCACAAATACCCCTCGCATACGACAGGCAGACTACCATTCACCGATGTGCGAGCCACATAATTCCCATTATGTTTATGCAAAGGAATATTTAAGAGCGCTGGGCTTGGCAGACTTAGGCACGGCTCGGAAGCGTAGTGCTTTGTACCGTCTGCTGCTTGTTACCAAGTAGTGAACTTTTACAATGTACTACTAGTTATCGTATTCGTGGATTATTTTACGTCGGCTTCGGCCGGTCGATCATCCACAGTAGTTACCGTATTCGTGGATTATTTTACGTCGGCTTCGGCTGGTCGATCGTCCACAGTAGTTGCCGTATTCGTGGATTATTTTACGTCGGCTTCGGCCGGTCGATCGTCCACAGTAGTTACTGTATTCATGGATTATTTTACGTCGGCTTCGGCTGGTCGATCGTCCACAGTAGTTACCGTATTCGTGAATTATTTTACGTCGGCTTCGGCTGGTCGATCATCCACAGTAGTTGCCGTATTCGTGGATTATTTTACGTCGGCTTTGGCCGGTCGATCGTCCACAGTAGTTACCGTATTCGTGGATTATTTTACGTCGGCTTCGGTCGGTCGATCGTCCACATTAGTTATCGTATTCGTGGATTATTTTACGTCGACTTCGGTCGGTCGATCGTCCACAGTAGTTATCGCATTCGTGGATTATTTTACGTCGGCTTCGGCCGGTCGATCGTCCACATTAGTTATCGTATTCGTGGATTATTTTACGTTGGCTTCGGCCGGTCGATCGTCCACAGTAGTTATCGCATTCGTGGATTATTTTACGTCGGCTTCGGCCGGTCGATCGTCCACAGTAGTTACCGTATTCGTGGATTATTTTACGTCGGCTTCGGCCGGTCGATTATCCACTGTAGTTACTGATTAAATTACACATATGCATATTAATTAGCGTATAAAATATAGTAAGGTAATGAATAAGAATACTTGCCAAATTGAAGCATAAAAATTAATGTAGAGTTTTTGCGATTCGAAAGCGACGTAGTCGAGTCTTGCCTAAGTGTAGTCGTATCACCGAACCTACCGCCGAACTTCACCGAATATTACATTCCTCCGAACATCACCGAACCCAAACCTGAACCGAGAGCACTACAAGCAGAAGTAACACTCATCTGCAATCCATCAAGCAACATTTAAAACTCTACAAGCAATGCATCATTTTGGAATATTCATATTATTGTGTATTGTATATAAAAAGACAGATTATTAAACTCATAATTAGAATTGTACTATTATACTCTGTACACTAAAAGAAACTGTTTATAATAAAACAAATAATTATTTGAGTCGAAAAAATCGAATAACACCACGTCTTTTTAATTGACGAAAGTTCGAGGGTCTTTCGTCTGATCCTGGAGCGACTGAGTCATACCTCAGCCTTTGAAGAAAACCCCCATTTCACGTTGAAAAGGTGATTTTATTGATAAACCATAAAAACAACGGAATTAGAATTCAGGGATTTTTCGTTATCTACTACTATGGTATCTGGAACACCGAACGAGAGTATTAATTCTCTCAGGGGTTGCTTTATGTCTTCAGATGATCTTGATTTAAGTATTTTTACCAAGGCGTATTTGAAAACTTATCAATTGCTGTAAGAATTATACGTTTATTTGAGAAATAAATGTCTAAATGCACTATTTGATCACGGTATGTAGGTAATAGGGGTCGCTTGTATCATAGGCTTGCTAGGGTGCCTGTCATATTTATGCTCTTTACATATCTTGCATTCTTTTGTAATTTTTTCAACTTTACGACCCATTTGGGGGAAATAAAATTTATTTAAAATCTGTAATTTATTTTCCTTACTATATCTGTGTGCACGTTCGTGTTTTTTGATAATCTCTGCTTCCTGTTGATCTTCGTCAAATAAATCTGTAACTATTTTTCTGGAAAATCTAACTCCGTATTGTTTGAAATGGATAGCATAAATTTCTTGAATTTGTCCTAATATTCTTTCGCTTGTCTGTAAGCCATTAATGACAGATGGGTTCAAGTAACGCTTAAAAATATCGATAATTTTTTCTTTAGAAAATTCTGGTTCTACTATGGTATGTCGGTGATAAGTAGGGAATATTATCCTGAAGTCATATGACGTTACAGGTCCTTCTGTTAGAATGATCTGGTTCTTAAAAACATTTATGGGTTCCTCGGCAATCTGAATGAGGTCTTGACCTGAACTTTCATCACTATGTTGTGTTTCAGTCAAAGGGTTGACATTGCTGCTTATGGGTGGTCTTGATAATGTATCGGCCGCAACGTTGGTTCTACCGGGCTTATATCTTAACTCGTAATTATACTCTTCTAATATAGCTTTCCAACGTTTTAGCTTGTTGTTAGTATTCTTGTTACTCAGCGCATATGTCAACGGTTGATGGTCTGTGAAAATTTTTACAATTGCCGGTCCATAAAGATAATTTCTGAGAGTTTTTATTGCCCATATGATGGCCAACATTTCTCTTTCGTTAGTAGCAAATTTTTCTTCCGATTTGGAGAGAGTTCGGGAGATAAAAGTTATAGATTTTCCGTCTTGTTCTAGTACAGCTCCTATAGCGTAGTTAGAAGCGTCAGTCGTCAAGTGGAATTCCTTTTTAAAGTCTGGAAATCTGAGAACTACATCTTCGGATGCGAGAGAGTTTTTTATTTTTTGAAAAGCTTCAAGAGCGTCATTATCAAGGTTAATAACTTTTTTACTAGAGGCTTGCTTGGACGTTCGTCCATTTTCCCCTCTGAGAAGGACTGTCAGGGGTTTTGCTAATTTCGCGAAGTCTCTGATGAATCTTCGGTAAAACCCTGATAGGCCTAAAAAGGATCTTAGGTCTTTAAGTGTCTTTGGACATGGGAACTTGTATATTGCTTCTACTTTGCTTGGGTCTGTTTTGATGCCGTCTGAGGATATAATAAATCCTAAGATCCTTGCATCTTGAAGTGTTTTAAAGATCGTGGATACATTTTTGAAATGGGCTTCTTCGTCTTTACTAAAGACTACAACATCGTCTATATAGACGAAGCATATTTTGCCTATATGCTCACGTAGAATATCATCTAAAGCCCTTTGGAATATGGATGGAGCATTTTTGAGTCCGAAAGGAAGTCGGACGAATTCATACTTTCCATTACTGACTGAGAAGGCTGTCTTCTCAATGTCATCTTCGTGTAGCTTAATTTGGTGAAAACCGCTTTTTAAGTCTAGGACTGAGAAAATTCTATTTTGGCCGAGTTGAGATAATACGTCATTAATTTCGGGAATCGGGTAGCGGTCCGGAATGGTAATTGTATTAAGCTTCCTATTGTCGATCACCAATCAATATTTCGTTTCACAAGAGCATCAGTCTTTTTTGGTACTATCCATACTGGTGCATTGTATGGAGACCGTGAGGGTTGAATAATGCCATCTTTAAGAAGTTGGTCAATTTGTTTGTCCACTTCGTCAAACCAAAAGACATTGGGTAAGGGTAAGATTTAGTGTAGGTTGGTTCGTCACTTGATGTTCTAATTCTTCCTTTAACTTTTGTTGTAAATGTAAGTTTCTCATCTGGATCGACAAAGAGATTTGCGTATGTTTCTGTTAATTTACGAAGTTTTGATTTCTGCTCTTGCGACATGTGACTGTCCCTGAGATAAACTGAGTTTATTGATTCTGAAATTTGTTGTTTGAGTCGAATTTTAAGTTTATTTTTAATAAGCATATAACTTTCTTTCGTAAAGATGACAGCTGATAAATCTTTAAGACTATCATTACCTAAAATTCCGTGAAAGGATTTGAGCGTGGGTAAGATGAAAAACTGTATTTGAATAGTATTAATACCAAAATGATTTATCATGGTATGTTGGGTTATTTCAACTTTCCCGCCGACTGAATTTGCATAAAAGTTTTGTTTGTTTGGGGTTGGGTTTTTTACTAAACTTGGTTGAATATAATTTTTGTTAGATACAGTATCGACTAGAAACTTTAGGATTTTATCGTCGCTCGTCTTACATTCGAAGTATGGTAAGGACGAGCTTGTCAGTCTAAAAAATGTATATCTGCGTAGTCATTTGGTTGTTCATTATAGTTTTCTTGATTTGACATATAGTCGTTTAGGGTCTCGTCTCCAACATGTATTGATGCCATAGAATCAACTAAAGAATTGTAAGTGCTAGTGTCATATTGAAGAGGATAGGCATTGTTAGAAATAGTGTTAACTTGTTCGTTGTTTTGATCTGAGTTTATATTGTCTATTGACTCAGTGTCATGATAAGAGTTTGTTGGTGTTGTTGACACGTAGAAGTTTCTCGGTACTTTAAGTGGATGAACTTGCATGGATGGAGATGGTGTGTATTGCTCGTTTGGTCTTTTACCAAATAAATGATTTTGGAGTCTTTGCCTGTTCATATAATTTACTCCTCTTGAGCGTATGCTATGGTCGATGTCCATTGGCTCTGGCTTGTTTAATGGTTTTGGAGCAGTTGGTCGAGGTGGGTTGTGTTGTCCTTGTTGTTGAAATGGATTATATTGAGGATATTGGAAAGGTTGTTGAAGTGGTCTCTGATATTGAACGTATTGAGTGTTTTGGTTGTATTGGAGCCGTTTAATGAATGGTTGCGGAACATTTGCTAAATGTGGAAAAAATTGCTGTTGATGTTATGTAGTATAAGTTGGTTTACGAGTTGGTAATTGTGGTAACAGTTTCCTGGTATTCGCGTTAGGAATGTTAGAATGTTGTGCACGATAGTTTTGGTTTTCAAGTTTTTGACAAAGGTACAAAGCTTGAGGCAGGTCTGCAGGTTCTTTAATTCCTAAAAGTCTGGGTAGATCCCCTCTAAGACCTCTAACAAATGTATCTAGTGCCTTGTCTCTGTATGTTTCGGTTAACAAATACTAGACATTTAGAAATACATTCCCAGTTTAGTGGTGTGTTGTATGACTCTATTACTGCCTCTGCATTGCCTATGATTTTGTTTCTTATAGTATTAAGAATGCCAAAGTATTTCGGTGTACCTTTAAGGTGATTGTAAATGTTGAGAATTCTCTCGACACTTTTGCGCTATGAACTATATTCACTGGGGTTTCCTGAGAATTCCCTAAGCGTTCGCACTACATCAGGAACCTTGTCTAGGTCGCCTAGATTCCCAGAGAATTGCGCATCAATACTTTGATCTATGCCTTTGTAAAAATTGGCATGAGGATTAATTATATATTGGACGATATCCTTGCATTGGTCGTTACAGACTCTTGCGACAATACTTGTAACGACAGCTTCGAATTCAGGTGTTGCCGCTACTTGATTTGTAGAAGATGTATTTTGATTTGGAGAGGGTAGGTTGATATTTGGAAGTTGGAAATTTGGTAAAGGATTATTAGTACCTGAAGGGTCGGTCATGTTTCTTTTTTTAAAGTGTTTTTCTTTTTCGTACTTGGGATTTCTGATTAATTATCACTCTTGAATAAGTAGTATGTTTTAAGACTAGGTATATTTGTCGAACAGAAAAAAAATATCCTGTTCACTCCTAAATCAATGGCTTTTGTTTTATATAAAAAAAATTTTTTTAAATTTTTCTTTTTTAATTATTTTGATCTAAAAAAAATCCTAAAATTTTCTTTTCCACTTTTAAATCAATAGATTATTTAATAGATTATTTTTTGAATTATCGGAAAATTTTTTTAAAATTCTTCTTTTTTCACATTTAAATCAATGAATTATTTATTAAGATTTTTTTTTTTGTTTTTGAATCTCTTTCCGCTTTTAAAACAATCGAAACATTTTCCACTTTTAATTAAATTAGCCGAAAAATTTCTTTAAAATTTTTTTTTCACTCCTAATTTGATAATCTTAAATTAATTCTTACAATACTTGTTCCAGGAACATCCCACGCTTATAAGAGTTTTTAAATCCGTTTTGTTTTAACTACTTGGGAAAACTTCTTATACTCCCTCGAGGTTCCGTCTCTCTATAGATTGACTTTGTTCCTTGTTGTGGGTTTGATGCAGATTTGTATCACTTCTATCACTTAGTAGCAAACTTCTTGAGGTTGACCTAAACTTTTGATGAGGACACGTTGGTTTGATGCAGCTAAGATGCAATTTGTATCACTTGTATTACTAAGTAGCAAACTTCTTTAGGTTGACTTATACTTTTTATACGGACACGTTGGTTTGATGCAGCTAAGATGCAATTTGTATCACTTGTATTACTAAGTAGCAAACTTCTTTAGGTTGACTCATACTTTTTATAGGGACACGTTGGGCGCCAGTTAATTTTAACTACACTACATTTGTTTAAAAAAAAATAGTTTTTATTTTCGCTTGTGCGACTTTATTAGTTAAATAACACTTAATAACTAACATAAACATTTTTCATATCTTAATATTACACCTAAAGCTGCTCTGCCGCTGTTGCTATTATTAATGATGTATCAGGTTACGTTGGCATTCCCACAGTGCAGCGGATGCGCGTGCAGCAGTATCCATTTTGTCAGCATATTTTGTTTATTAAAATGTTATTTGCGTTAATTTACACAAGCGTAAGATAGCCAAAAAGAAACCAAATCTAAAGACTAAAATTTTTTTTTTCAACCGCTTATGTGAAATATCCATAAAAGTTGTGATTACAGCTACACCAGGTGAACTTATTAAAAAATGTTGGCATTTTTCATAGCTGATTTAAATTTTCATTTTAATAAACTGCAAGAAATCTAGCCGATTTTTATCGTTCAAGCTAATATTGTTGAATTAGTAAAATTTTGTCACTGACATTTTTACTTTTTGTGCTAATTTTCGGAATACTACTTTTTAAAAGAAATGAAAAATTCTCAATTTGGACCATTTTTCAACAAACCCTAAGCAATAATCAAAAAACTTTGTACTCAAAATTGACGTGTAAAAAAAATTAAATAATTTCTTCTCATCTCTTTTATGGTCATTTAAAAACAGGCATATTCACAAATAGTCTTAAAAGAAAACGGATTTGCTTAGAAATTTCCATATCCTTCTTTTAGTTATTACTGGTATCTACTTATAGATTTTTTATCAAAAAGGTAAATCCTGACTACGGGACTGATGCACATACAGATCGGTGATTCCATGCCAAGTAGGACGCTTTTGTGTAAAAACTGATTTTGACGATTCTGTTTTTTTTCTAAATTTTCCCGTTGCACACAGGGGCCGCTTGTATTTCAGGATTGGCCAAAACTGATTTTTTTAAAAATATGATATTGCAAAAATTTTGATGAAGTTGTAGTTAGGAGGATATTTCAATGACAGTTTAGAAATTTTTGCTTTTCTAATTTTTTAACAGCTCTTCTTTAAGAGGCTTACATTTATAAAGATATGTATGTATGGCAACGGATGCGATTTCAGTGACCCATTTTTAGCTAGTGTTCGCCCCAGCGCCGAATTTGTAAAAGTAAAAAAAACTTTAGCGGCCATCCCTACACCAAGAAAAAAGTTATTAAATTAACCAAGTATTTGGTAATTTATACAATATTTAAAAAAAAAATGTAATTTCTAAAATATAACTTTTTTCCAGGCTTTGTTTTTTTTTTCTTTTCCTTTTTTGGAAGCCGCCTCTCGTTATGTGATTTGCTTTACTTGACTGAAATCGGAAACTACACAAATTTTTCTTTTATTAACACCGTTTTTCTTAGAAATTCATGGCTTCTCGGGCTTCTCTCCGCTGCTTGTGGTTATTATAATAATACCATTAAATTAAATTAAATATCAAATATAAAAATTGTACCTTCGCCTGCCGTTGAGATTTGAACCCACACCAACCGATACCACCGATTAAAAAGTACACTACGCATCGAGCCAAACTCCTTCGTTACGCTGAATGATTGATTCAATATTAATTACAACTGAAG
Organism: Coremacera marginata; assembly: GCA_914767935.1. Lineage (NCBI taxonomy): Eukaryota > Metazoa > Arthropoda > Insecta > Diptera > Sciomyzidae > Coremacera > Coremacera marginata. The sequence continues at coordinate 112,860,125 of OU612045.1, forward strand.
CTATGCTGCAGCATAACATAATAATCTATTAATAGATTTTTGTTGTATGGCTACCAACAGAATACTGTGACATACTGCATCTTTTAATACAGCATTTGTTAACACAGCTGCAGTTATGTCACCAATAGCAAGGCTTTTTGGATCAGTGGGTAGAGCAATGGACTGGCACCAAAAATTCTTTTTCTTGATGAATTGCATTAAAATTTACTGGTGTGAATATTAACGTGTGTTTTTTAATTAACTTTATGCTATTTTCGAATTTAAAAGTTATTTTATTGAAAAAAAAACCATTTAATTATCAAATCTATCCTTCTCTCGTGTGTCACGCACCTGTTTTTTTTTTGCAGAAATAGCTCAAAGCTATGCTTAAGCCATCCATGCTAGTTTTTTTTAATTTGTATTTTTAGATTTTGGGCTTAGGTGAATCAAATATTTATTTTTTTGGCAGGGTATCGAGTATGTGCTTTCAAAGCAATGTATTAAACAATAAATTGCTTAGGTGAATAAGCATAAGTTTATAATTCCCATACAATTCACTTTACCCAAGCCGACTTAGGTAATTTAACTATAACTTTATTTCTCGGTGTATGGTAAAGAAAGAACTACATTATTTTTAAGTTCAAACAGCAGGTACCACAGCCCTGCACCTAATTCGTAAAAATTTAGGTGGCAATCTTTGGTAAAAATGACGTAATTTTTGGAATTCTGACAACGGATTCGGATTCACTGATCCATTTTTACCTAGTGCTCGCCCAGCAAATTAGTAAAAATAAAAAAATCTAGATGACAACCCTAATTTTTTTTAGCCTAAAACTTTTTCATTGTAATTATGTACACTTTTTAAAAAGAAAACCAACTGAATTGTTTGAAAATTACGGGCAGCAGAGGGAAACAGGCGCTTTTTCCACTTTGTTTTATATATATGTATGTATGTGCAGCGCCGGATTAACACATAGCGGGGCCTGGAGCTAAAATCAACACGGGGCCTACTTAAGGACAGCATTTAGCTCGGATCACTGATAGTCAAAATATTAATTTTTATGCATTATTGCCGTATTATGTCATTAATGTTAAATTTTTTTTCCGTTATGCAAAAGCAAAAAAACAAACAACAAAGCTTTCACATCAACAAAAACACATACGTCACCATGCTTATGACAATGTGTAGTAAGTAGAAAAAACATTGTTTTCTGCTATTTCTTTTGGTTTGGATAGCTGCTAATGTAACCAACTTTGCTTATTGAAGGGTTTTGGATTTCTGGTTAGTGTATAAAACTTTCACGCTATGGGAGTAGATACAATACAGGGCTTCTGGTGCAAGCGGAGCGGTGGAGCAAGCCGATGACGTCACTTAGGCCCCAGCGCCATCTAGTGGGTTGTTTTTGTTTAATCTGTAAGTTTGGTGTACATATGTCTTTGCTGTAAGCTTTTAAAAAATCAACAATTTTGGGGTGTGTCTTTGCTTTAAGCTTTTAAAATCGGTAAGTTTTGGGATATGTCTTTGCTTTAAGCGTTGATAATAATTTTATTTACTTTATTATCGGTAGTGGTAGTCAAGCGAGTTCTTATCAGCGTGTGCATGTTTTGTTTTTTTTTTAACCCTCGAATTCGTTATAGTAATGACTCAAAATCTGTTTGTCGATTTTAGCTGAAATGATATGACTTGCTTTATGAAAATATATATGTTAATATGGGTTGAAGTACGGCGAAGGCTGAAAGGGTTAAAGAAATGTTTATAAATTTATCATAATGGTGCTAAGTATTGGGTGCGTGTATTAGATTTGTATAAGTAGTTTGTGTATTAGATGACAACCATTTGAAACATAGGCGTATATAAATATCTTTTCGTCAATAACCACCGGCCAAGTCGCTTATACCCAGCAACTTCTCCGCCGCTGTATTTTATTTTAAGTAATGGAAATACACCGCAACCAAGAAGAGTCAAGAAGTTTCTAGAAGCTTCGAGATACAAAAAAAAAAAAGTCGAGAACATTTTAGAAACTGACAACATCACAATAAAAAAAAATGTTGAAGGTGTTAAGTCTCAAGCTTCATAGTAAGCTCATTCAAAACCGCAAGTTCAAGTTGAAGTAGCACTGTAGAAGTTTAATATTTTTTATGTTTACTTCTAGAATAAATAAACAATTTTTTGTGGTCAAGTACAAGGATAAAAAAAGAAGATAAGAATTTATGGTTGATTAGTCAAACAAAATTAATTTAATTTTCCGTTGTCAAAGGTTCTTTCTATCAACTACAAGTGCGCTTAAAGTTAATTCTTAAAAGAGACACAAGTGAATTGTTTAAAACGATCAATAAACATTCGATATCTAAATACATAAACAATTAGTGTAAAATACAATAAAAAGTGATTTAAATCAATCCGAATCAATAAACAATCAATAAAGTGATTAATAAAAAAGGTCGTAATTTTACAAACGCAGTCATTAAATAAAAAATTAAAAATGGATCAATTTGAATGCAGCGAATGTGATTCCATTTTCACAAAAAAATCTAACCTAAACCGGCACATTCGGATAAAGCATCAAGATCAGCCATCGCAATATTTTAAATGCGATACATGCAAAAAGGATACTTTCGCGAAAGGATACTTTTAAAAAACAAGAGAAACCAACATGCGGCATCAACGTCAACAGCAACGGTATCAACATCATCACCATCATCATCATCAAATGGGGTTCCAAGTCTTCGGGCTACTGTGGAGAAAACAATTCCGTATCTCTATTCCAAGTGCAAGAAAGACATCGTAACTAAGAATTGGGCTTATCATATCAGGACAAACGAACATAAGAGAAATAGAGGTGAAATAATTAACGAGAACCTAATAAGAATCACCTCAATATTTAATGAGTGGATAGAATCATTTATGATTAAGAATTATAAGGAGGATTTATTGATTCCCGAAGAGTTTCTAACAAACATCAGGGATATAGATTTAAAAACTCTTGAAGAAATGTTGGAAAAACACAACAACCTTAAATTCAATATGGAATTGTTTTGTGAATACATCGAAATGAGTGAATATGAGGCAACAATAGACCTCAAATCACATCAAACAAAAATAATCATGGTTCAACAGGCTACCAATTTGTATGAGATTTATGTAACAAAATGTCATAATTTAATTACAAAGATGTTAGAGTTCCAAGAACGTGATAGTGGTTGGACACTCATAAGAATCTCCCATTTGGAAATAAACGTGAAGCAATACAAATCAATTAAAGGTTCACAATATATTAGATTACCAAAAATACTGGGAGATAAAAAAGCTTGTATAAATTTGCAAAACAATGATAAATACTGCTTTAAATAGGCAGTAATCTCAGCAATGAATTCTGCTAATAGAGACTCTAACAGATGTTTCAGTTATAACATCATATATATAGCTGTAGTTCAAATAACTCTATCCAACAGTATCACTCTCAATTTTGAAAGTCTTGTCTTTCCAATGAAAGTGAAAGATGTAAAAATTTTCGAGGATAATAATCCCGAAATAAGCATTAATGTCTTTGGATTCGACGAAGACCTTAAAAGTATCGTGGGACCCTATTACTATACAAAGGACCACTCATCTTAACCTACTTTTGCTACAGGAAGGAGAAAAATTTCATTACATCTTGATTAAAAATATTTCAAGGTAAATATCATATTCATACATTTTTTTATTACTTGCTTACTTGCAAAAATTTATTTTTATTTTTATTTGCAGACTTTTACTCAGTCAAGTAACAGGATATAAGCACGGAATGCATTTATGCAATGTCTGCTTGCAGTTTTTTGATTCCTAATACTAATTGCAGCATCAACGCAAGGAATGTAGCAGAATTGTTACCTAAGTGCCGGATGCAGAAAAAAGTAAAGTTTTTTTTCAAAATTTTAAACATAAGTTAGATATACCGTTTGTTATATATGCAGATTTCGAGTGTTTCCTAATACTGGAAAGAAATACTGGAGAAGCCGTGTGCATTTAGTTATTATATTAAGTGTAGTTTTAATAATTCTTTAGATAAATTTAGATTATATACAGTTGAAGATGTCCCTCAAAAATTTATGACCTCATTAGTTTCCGATGCTAGAGAAATTTATTGTAATTATCTAAAGTAGTAATTCCAATGAATTTACTCACCCCAGTAGAATTAAATATTCAAAATAATAGTAGTGATTGCTAGATATGCGAAAAACCGTTGGGAGTTGATAGAGTAGCAGATCATTGTCATTTGGCGGGAAAATATCGAGGTCCAGCCCATAATGATTGCAACTTAAACTTTAAAATTTCAAAATTCATTCCTATATTTTGCACAATTTTTCTTCATATGATTGCCATTTATTCATATAAGAATTTTCAACGATTCCCGGAAGAATAAACGTAGTACCGATTAACAAAGAAATATATGTATCAGTTTCTAAATGAAACTAAATGAACATGTGTTCATTTTGATGACGGTGATAGCGTTGAAATTGGGTTTTTAGATTCATTTAGATTTATGGCTTCAAGTTAAGAGAGTTCAGCAAATAATTTATCGTTTTCAGATTTTTATGTTCTAAGGTCTGAGTTTACCGATGAAAACGAATTTAATCTAATGAAGAGCAAGGAAGTATTTCCATACGACTATTTTAATTCCTTTAATTAATCGACTTCAAGAGGAATGTCTGCCTTCAAGAGATAAGTTTATTAATAAATTAACGAATGAAGAATGTAGTGTTGTTGATTATGAACATGCTCAAAAAGTGTGGACAACTTTTAATTGTTCTAATTTCAAAGACTACTTGGAACTATATCTCAAGAAAAATATATAAATCTATATACAATTTAGATCCTTGTCAGTATTATACAGCACCCGGGCTATCTTGGAGTGCAATGCTAAAATATACTAAAATTCAGTTGGATCTATTAACTGTCATTGATATGATTAAATTCATTCAAAACGGGATAAGAGGAGGCATAGTTCAGTGTTCAAAACGCCATGTTAAAGCAAACAACAAATACATAAGTAATTTGGGAAACCTTAAAATTATCTCATGTATTTAGATGGTAATAATTTATATGGATGGGCTATGTCTCAGTATTTACCCGAAGGAGAATTTGAATGGATTGAAAATATTGATTCATTTAATTTAAATAAGTGTGAAGATGATTCTGACGAAGGTTTTATTTTAGAAGTATACTTAGAGGTTCCTTTTGAACAACATAACTTACATAATGATTTACCGTTTTGCTCTGAAAACAAAAGAAGTCCTACGGGTAAACATCAAAAGCTTATTATTGTTTAATATAATAAATCAAATTATATCATCATTATATATCATTATACTAACTTACAGTTATGTTTAAGAAATGGCTTAAAGCTTAAACAAG